>CM044001.1:4470685-4675640 GCA_024085815.1 Flaveria linearis
GTGGTGGCAGTGGTGGTTTGTCTATAGCTCTCCTACAAGAAAGATTTAGACAGTTGCAGAGAATGAGAGAGAAGAGACAAGAGATGGAGCTTTTGAAACTGTTTCCTGAGCCCGAACCCATGAGTCAAGGTAGTCGAACTAACCGTTATGAGCCACCGGTTCGATCATTCGTGCACCCTGACGTGATGAATGCAAGATCAAGTTCTTGTGAATCTCTTTCTCTTGGACTTGGTTTATGCACCAAGCAAGAAGAGACACAAAAACGTGCTAAAAGCACAGAGTTAATGGAGTTTTGGAAAGTAGATTTAAATAAACATGAAGTGGATACCTCACTTCATCTATAGAAGAGGTTAACTTCTATGTCTTTTTTGATTTTTTTTCTTTTAAGTTCCTTTTTAAATGCAAGTTATGAGAAAATAAATGTAACTTGTACCATGGTTATTGTGTGATATCTTTTCCCAAGTGGAATAATTTATAACGTGTATGATCGAACTGGACGCTTTACAGGTACACCAACTAGACCTATGATTTTATTGAATGTGCCTCCGAAAAAGAGTTGTTCTTGGTACACGAGACTCAATATGGACGTATAGACGTTTTTATTAAAAACATCTAAATAAATCAAATCAACAGAACGATACATTGAGTAAAAAAATGTACATTTAGTCAGACCCATATTCATATAGATTCACAATGAAACCTTAGGGCCAAGATTGTCTTGCATCCGTGATCCTACATGCAACATACAATTTAAGTTAACAGTTCAATTGACCAGACTACAGGTAAATATATATACACTCCGTCACAACATGGTATATAATACCCATAAAATGATGATGATAATAATAATAATAATAATAATAATAATAATAATAATAATAATAATAATAATAATAATAATAATAATAATAATAATAATAATAAAAGCTCAGGGGGTGATGTTGCAATTTTGAAAACTTGAATTAATAAAGGTTTAAGCATAAAATGACAAGAGATTAAACCACAGGGACTAAAGGTGATTTTTTTTTAAATCAACCCCCACCCCCATTTCCGGCCGGTTTCTTCCGGCCCCTGTTCCGGCCAAGGCCGGTCGACTCCGGCGAAGCCAAAAACCACCAAAAAACACTCGTTTTCGATCGATTAAACAACCCCGACACACTAACGTGAAAGATTCGAACACAATACCCCACAACAATTTGATTATTAGCATCAATAGGGCGATCTAATCTAACCACTTTACACTTTCGGCTACTTTACAATCCTAAATCGCACTACACAGCTCAATAATACAATTAAACTAATGCAAACGATCGGCCATATGTTTCCTAAACTAATGGCACATCAAATTGCATCTAAAACACTACAAATCACCACCATTGGCCCTCATCCTCGTCGTCGACCTGCTACACTATCGAATTCCACTTTCTGAGCTCTAATTCACGAAATTAGCATAGGTCTTTGCTTCCAGATCATTGTTAGAAGCTTCATACGAAAGGAATTTGATTATCATCGTGATTTGGGCATCGAACCGAGTCCACCTCAACCGCGACCTGTTCTTCGGGGGTTCATCATCGATTCGACTACTTCTGGTAAAATTAAACACATCCATAAACTCGATTTCACCTGGGGAATCAAAGCCCCATATTTATTCCATTGATCATTATCGTTTGGTGTGTCAATTTGGATCGAAATCGTTTCTAGGGTTTATAAGGTTTGAATTTGGGGGTTTGGTTTAGGATTGTTTAAATGAAATTAAAACCAGTCAAGTTCAGGCGCAGGCGCCCTAGCCTGCTGGTTAAAGCGAAAGAGGGATGGGCAGGAGGTCACGGGTTCGAACCCGAGCCCCTGCCATATTTTTTTTAAAATGCCTTTTTAACCTTTTAAAATTATGTAAAAATTTCTAAAAATTATAAAAACAAGTTTTATAAACCTTGGTTATTTTAAAAGTTATCCAATTATTTTCTGTAAATTATTTCATTAAAACACCTTAACAATTTTTATATATAATAATAAGAAAATGTTATAATTAGTTTATTTTTATAAAAATAAACTTTAAATAGTGGGAATCACTAAAATATCATTAGTCATTATATTATCCTTGAATCTTAGATATCCTAATTAGTATTTTAGTTCATTGCCCTTGATCATATGATGTCCGTTCGCATAAGTACTCGTTTATATTCGGTTTATGTTTTAAACACATTTTCCTTGCTTAACTTAGTAAACTTGATATGAACCCATTTTGATATTGTTTTAGCTACTGGAAATATAAGTATTTTGACCAAATTAAGATTTAGACCTTAAACGAGCATTTTAAACAAGTCACACGTTTAACTAGTTTTCATGAGTATTTTGGGATGTGATTTTATAAATGACAAACAGATTCTTAATATGATTAGCCAAATTTTCCAGGAGTCAATCATGATTTATACTTATTTATAAAAATATTTCCAGACCGGTAACGGACGTATTTTAACTAGAAATAATTTTACGGTTTACCAAAATACCCTTGACTTAGGCTCGTATTTTACAGCCAACTTACAGAGGCCATAACTTCTTCATAACAGATACAAATCAGTTAAACCTTATGTCCATGACGAATTTCGTCGAAAGACGAATCCGTTGATATATAAAACATCAAAAACTCATTCGTTTAGACCTCCAAACAATCGTTTTCGTAACAGCTAGCAGTTCTGCGCAGCTGTAAAGATCCACGTTTTTCTCATATTTCGGTAATCCAAATCAGAAACTTTTCTAAATGAAAGTTGTTTAGAAACCACTAATCTAGTAAACTGAAGATTTTCAGAATTTTTAAACATCGTTTAGTATTTTTAACGAGTGCGAAAAGACAGGGACAGAACTGGAATTTTTCCAATCTGAAATAAGAAAATCCAAACTATAATTTGCGTTACGTTATCGTAGGTTCTCACGGCGTTAACCGAGCCTAGACCTTGTTTCTGTTTATTGTCATTCGTGTATAAGGTACGAATTCTTGGTTACCTTTATCATAGTATAAATTCTGTTCTGTTACTTTGTAGTACAGATTTTGATACCATGTTTCCCTTAATATGACTCGTTTGGCCTTTGGTATTTTAATAGTCGTCTAACATTATTTGTTATGCTATGACTCGTTCGACTTGTTAATTTTACTTGTTGAAGGCTTACAACATGCAATATATATTTTATAAGTTTGTGCTCATTATTGCATGTTCCTATAAATGTTCTATTGATACGTTATATGTTGGTAGTTGTACTACCATTTGATTTGATACTCTGTTACCCGAGCTCTCCGACATGTCATTGTGGCGTCAATGATGTGACACTTTTCGTGACGGTGTGTAATAAATAGTTCACGGCATCTCCGTTAACACGTTAGTACTCAGGTAGTACTTTGGCCATAATATCTGGGAGGCGGATGGATCGATCCTAGTTCAGTTCAGTTCAGTTCAGTTCCGGGGGATGGAATCATGTGTGTACGCCCCACACACCATCTCATTAGTGCATAGTCTAGCTAGCTATGTACTTATCAGTTCAGTTTCGGCTCTGGGTACTTCTTATATTATACGACTTATTTTGTTTGTATATACGCGTCGTGTAGATCAGTTCAGTTCAGTATTACATGTTCAGTATCAGTATTATATGTTTAAAATCATATTCCGTTTCAATACCATATGATCAGTTCAGTATTCAGATATATGTATTTTATGCTTCTTATCCTTACTATTGTTATTTCCGTCACTGAGCAACTTTTGGCTCAGTCGTATTTTCTTTCGTGGTGTTTTTCTTATTTGATTGTAGGTAATCAGGGTAATCCGGGAAATCAGTGAAGAGTGGTTGAAGATCAAGATTATATTTTACTTAAATTGATATAATGAACAACTTAATTAGGTTCTTTCGGATTATGGAGTTTGTTTGAATTTATTCCTTTTGACAATCTCTTTAATATCGTGGATTTGGTTTTTGATTTGATATCTGTAATAGTGACACGCCAGCCTATCCGGGTTGGGGTGTTACATGGTATCTAAAACCTTATGTCTATAAGGGATAATTTGATATAAGATGTTTTTTCATCTATTTAAGAGGTTGAGAGTTTTACTACAAGTTAAAGTAGTTACTAAACTAATATATTACTTATTTTCTACAAATCCAAAGTTTTTAATACTAAGATCTTGGCTCAGTTTGTAGTATGTGGAAGTATTTTATATTAAAGAACAAAGGCAAACACAACATTTAGTGACCACAAGAAGACTAGTGACTGCAACTCACTAGTCGCCAGCGACGAAAACACCTACGTTTTGAAGAAATAGTAACAACATGAGTTCGGTTCAACCGCTCACTGGATGCTACTAAAAAACAATGCTCAATAAGAGTTCATATTTGACACATAAACCACTTATAACAAAGAAAACAAGGGCATATACATGTGAATCATAATCATTCATCTCCTAAGAGATCTCCCCACCGCACGTCATACTTTGCCGCCAGATAATGAGCCCCGACCGGCCCTCTGCTGCCATAAGGATACAATTCCGGTGTAATCTTCTTTGTCTCGAGTTCTTTTAATAGTGGTGTGAATATAGACCATGCAGCATCAAGCTCATCACTTCTTATAAACAGTCTCCTTTCTCCTTCTATTGCATCCAATAAAAGCCTCTCGTATGCATCCGGAATCTCCTTCGGGTACCTACATTATTGATTATATACAAATTTTGATCATGAAATACTTGGCTTCAAGGGTTTAGTGTAGGGCAATGAATTTCGGAAACTTAACATGGATTTGTGGGCATGGGTTAAGTGTAAACAGGTTTGGGTCGAACCACATGAACACGTTTAGCTAAATGGTTGTAGGGTAAACAGGTTTGGGTCGAACCACATGTTCGACTGTTCATTAACAATTTTTTTAAAAATGTAATGACTTAAACTGATTTTATGTCAAAACTTAAAAGTATAAGGATAAACATACATCAAGATTTATAGTTTAAAGCTAATTGCTATATACACATTTGTAACTTTTAATGTAAATATGTAACTTTAGAGTAAAATATAGAAAAAAATAAAAACAAAGATTTTTTCAAGTTAAATGAATCATATTCATCTCAACCCGTGAATACGTGTGTTTTGTTTGGTTTCATGTGCAACACAATTTTTGCGTTGCGTGTCCTATCAACCCACAGACAAGACCAATTTAGTACTAATTGTAACATATTTACACGTTGTTTTAATCATTGTATGTAATTAACTATCTTTTTACCATTTAATTCAACTGATCTAATTGGCAAAAAGGTGATCAATTGCATCAGGCAGAAGGATGGAAGTTTGTAACTCTGAACGGTAAAGAAATAGCTCATTACATACAATAATGAAAACGTGTGTGTAACTTCATTAACTTATGGTGTAACAAACTGTAGTTTTAATAATATCAAAACAAATCTTTTACCTCATGCTATATAGCAAATTCAGGTCACTTCGGTCAAGCCTCATTCCAAGACCAGGAATCTTGTTATTGATCTTGAGATAAATGGCTTCGTCGGGCTGCACACGAAGAACGAGCTCGTTTGTAGCCTTATCCATATCCATCCCAAAGTTTCTCTTGTATAGGTTACCTGGAACATGTCTGAACTGAACTCTGATCTCTGCCCTGCGGGTCGGGTCAAAACGGGTTGCAGTTAAAACAGCTTTTAGTCAAACATGGAAACTTTTAAAAACAAAGATCATACCGTCTAGTATTGAGGGCTTTCCCAGCTTTCATAAGAAAAGGAACACCATCCCACCGGGCATTATCAATAAAGAGAGCTGCGGCTGCAAACGTTGGAGTCAGGCTATCGTTCGGCACTGTGGGGTCCTCTGTGTATCCTAGATATGTCTTTCCACCTTTGCTCTGACCCTTGTATTGACCAATGACTACATCGTCGAGTCTTAATTGTCTCATTGACCTCAAAACTTTGACCTATACGGATCAGGAATCAATAGGTACGCTACTGAAAAAAATCAAGACATAAGCGGTTTTTATAAACAAACTCAAACACATCCTAACGAAACTGAAGAGCTTAACAATACCTTTTCATTTCTAATATCCTCGGCATCCAAACTCACGGGTGTTTCCATTGCAAACAATGCTAATATTTGCAATAGGTGATTTTGCATTATATCACGAATGATTCCATAGTTGTCAAAGTATCTAACAGCAAAGAAAAACGTGTAATTTAATCCGACATAAAGCATACAAATTTAAGCAAAAGAACAATTGGCTTGACAGTAAACTCACCCTCCTCGCCCTTCTGTACCAAAGTCTTCAGAAAATATAAATTGCACGTTTCGAATGTAGTTTCTTGACCACAGTGGCTCAAAAACAAGATTTGAGAAACGAAGAACAGATAAATTTTCTACCAGCTCCTTGCCCAAGTAATGATCAATCCTGAAAATGAGAAAACACTCACAAAATTAACAACTTCCCAACTTCAAGAATCAGTAAATGTGCAAAGATAGGTAGGTCAGGGAGTGGGCTCGGTTCCACCCGTTTCCTTCTTTGGATAATCGTTCTTATTCGACCCATTTGACTCGGTAGAGATAAAACATATCTCGAAGTGACTCATCATTATTGCCACCTCTCATACCTAAAGATTTGTTCCTCGGCTAAGTACTTTTTCAAACTTCTTGTTAACTCGCCAGATGATTCTGAATCGCGCCCAAATGGTTTTTCCACAATCACCCTTGTCCACCCAGTTTCTGAAGAAGCTTTGCAGCTAGCACATCGTACCACATCCACAAAAATGTCCGGAGGTATCGACAAATAAAACAACCTATTTGACAATTTTCCATCCTGTAAAAGTTTTATAAGAATTCATGTTAATATAGACAGAACATATAACACAAGAATTCAGATCAAAACATCCAAATAATACAGAAATAACATAGAAATTTAAACCTCTTTCTCTTTTAGCTTATTGTCCAGCTCAGCAAAATGTTCCTCAGAGTTGTATTGACCCGAATGATAAAAGCATCTTTGAAGAAACTCTTCCATTTTGTCACCACAGTTCTCGCTGAAGATGTCCCGTATTAATAACAATTTTTGCATTTTTGATATTATTAAGAGCAAAGCAGCTACCTTTACCTCTTATCAATTCTGCAAGTCAATGTTCTACTAATCGTTTCCCTCAGCTGCTCATCGGTCATTTTGGTTCGGGCATAACCAAATATGATAAAATTCTTCAAAAATAGTAAACAATCTTCATCAGAATCCACATTAATCCAGTGATTCGATTTACTTATTAAATGTAAACATAGTACGGTAAAGATGAATGATTAAGAGTAACCTGAGGTAAACAGCCTTCATAAAACAAAGCAAACAGGGCTGGAAATATTTTCTTTTTGGCCAGATCGCCCGAAGCACCCACCACTGTTACACTAAGATTGGATACCGTTTGTTTTGGTGACACAAGTTCTTTTGCTAGAGGCTTCTCTGCTGCACCTACTTGAAAAGTCATCAGAAAATGATAACAAGAGATCAAGAACAAGCGTCTGAGTGGTGACACGGAGCTGATACAAGAATTGGACGACTCGTATTTGGAGCAACCTGATAAAAGCAAGTGAGCTAGAAAAGGGACTACTTAAAACGGGCATAACTTTTATTTTCCCTTTGGTGTTACAGGCCCATAAAATACGCACAAAATGTTAAAAAATGTGTCACATTGTGACAGACCACCACTGGCTCTCGCATTAGGATTCCCTCATCTGGTGTCTTGATTTTAATGTTGACGGTTTTCCCTCAATTTTAGCAATTTTTATTTATTTCATTTGGCTTGTAAAACTACATGTTACGCGTTTATTAGACATTTAATTTCAAGACTAAGAAGACAGAAACTATTGATTCATAACAGTGTTTGAAACAACTGTAATGAGTCACCAAATCAAATTCTATACTATTTGGGATATGTTTTTAAGAGTTTAACAGCATATACAACATTTCCAAAAGTTTGATGAAAGTAAAGTTGTGAATATTAACGGAAATTTATCAAAATAAGTCAAAACCAGATATGCATTTTGACTTTTAGAAGACAATTTTTGACATTCACGTTGGACTTGATATGATAATAAAATCATTCAAATGCAATTGGATTACTAGGGCAGATTGCAGGAGATTCAAATGCTCGATAGTTACAATTGTATCATCAATTTCAAATTTCTTGCATTCTGCAGTTGGATTTCATAAACTCAAAATACATCTCCAGCGATAGAATCAACAGTAGTCAATAACAAAATTGGGCAAAATCAAATTAACTAATTAAGGTCCTACATCCACTAATTGACGTACGCATTTACCAAACAGTTAGAATCAAACACAGAATTTCACAAAATTGAAGAACAACTGATGCCGAAAAGAAAATTGGCAACTTACCATCCTGCAAAGAAACTGCATTAAGAGGATACCCATTTGCAGATTTGAGTTGAAACTGATCTTTTGGATTGATTCTCGAATGAATCTTGAAACCCCATCTGCAGGTGGATGATTTTCTTGAGAAATTGAAGAACTTTGCAGGAAAAAAGGCTTCTTGATTCAGTGAAGATGGTGAGAAGGAGGTGGAAGATGAAGAACAGGGGCTCATTTGTGTAGCCATGCAATGTTATCTTGATTCGATCAAAAAATAAACTATGAAGTCTGAATATCCAGATGTTTAACAAGAGTTTCTTTATATGATCTTGATAGTTGATAACTTGATATACGCTTGTTTCTGCGGAAAAAATCATGTTTTCTTGAGATTTTGGTTATAATTGGGACCCTGTTTTCATAAGTGATTATCTTGTTTGTGTGGCCTGCGTTTTTGGGTTATTTTTCGTTTTTCGATATAATATATAATAAAGTAACTAAATAAATAATCATTTAAACTTTTGATGTGAAAATGATTTAAAAATTGACATGTTTATATTTAAACGAGCCAGACAGTATCAAGAGAGAGATATATAGATTTAATTTGAAAAAGGGTGTAACTTTTTGCTACTTTATTATTATGGTAATTTAGTTATTCAATATCAAATCAAAATTATATCATGATCTAAATCTTATGATTTTCATTAAAACTTTGTTTTCATTCTATTAAAACTTTGTTTCTTATACATGGGATCCATTAAAACTATTATGATTGTCATTCCTAAAACGAACAAAGCAACCTCAACATGTTTACTTTTCTTTATATTTTGAAAGAGGTTTAAATACAAAATGTATTTTTACTACAAAGTGTAAGAAGACATAATTAGTCAAATAAAGTCATAAAAAAATTATATCTCACAATCTAAATCGAATTTCAAAAAAGTAATTCTGATCTTTTGTTCCCATGGTCATTCTCACTGAGAAAAAAATAAACGAAAAATAAAAAAAATAAAAAAATTAATGTTTTTTTATTGTGTCATTTATGAAAGACACAATGACATAATTGTGTCACTATGAAAGACACAATGACGTCATTATGTCATTATGAAAGACACAATGACGTCATTGTGTCATAAAAGACATTGAAATTTTATTTTTATTTTTTTCTAAAAGCTGACGACTAGAGGAACAGAGACTCCAAAGTACTTTTTTGAAATTCGATTTAGATTGTGAGATAAAAAAATTTGTGACGTATTTAGCCTCATTGTGTCTTCTCACACTTTGTAACAAAAATACACTTTGTAAAATAAACTCACCCTTATATTTTACCTTTTAAACTCAAGAATACATAAATTATAATCAGGTATACTACGAAGAATGGCATGGATCGGTAGGAAATACCGCAACTGTCACACCCCAACCTTGACGGCGGAAACGTCGAGGTGTGAGGAATTACGATTGTTCACAGCCACATAACGCTATTATTAGTTCCAAATATATTAATCAAGATTCAATTGTAACAATACAAGTAAATGTTCAAACAAAGATACATCCAGAATACAAGTATAAAAGTATCCAGATCATTCGTTTATTTTTCTAAGTCCAATCCTAAGTGTGATAAGCTTCAAAGAGTAACCTGAAACATGTTAAAAATAAAAGGTCAACATAAAAATATTGGTAAGCATTCCACAGTTTTCAATACATAAGTATATAAAATATGACAATTCAAGTTGTAAATTAGTGAATAAAGTTATTAGGGATGTTATGAACAATGCAACAATCAAACCTCGACAATGTTTTACAAGTATCAAACGACGTTAATATTCTATTAACGTTAAAAGTATATACGATCAGCTAAGTGTACTTGGATCAACCAAGCAGGCTTGTCTTACCCATAGATCTATGACTTCGCTGGGCTAGCAATAGTTAATGATTGTACATATAATGCCATAACATGGTAACCACAAAAGTTCAACTAACCACAACTCACAAGTAAATTGCCATAAGTTTACAAGTCTCGAATAAGTTTATAAGTGCAATGGTATAAGTTAACATGTTTCACCCCAAAGTGTGAAAATAAGAAAAGGGGTATAGAAATACTCACATGACGTATAGGTGTATAAGGTGATAATAAGGATTAAACGACGTTCCAATGTAAACATTCACGAGATACCTAAGAATATATATTTATTGACGAGATTTAAGTTTAACTATATTAAGCTTAACGTTTTTAACGGGAACTAGGGTTTTAGGTGGAATTTGGGGTTTTTATAAATATAATTAGTTATCAAAAGAAAGCTTAATTAATCCATTTTATAATAATTTATAAGAAATTAAATTCTTATAAAATAATTAAATTTATAAAATATAAATAAAATTTCATAATTGACATAACTAAAGATAACGAAATGACTAATAATAACGTAGTGATTTCAACTATTTAAAGTTTATTTTTATAAAAATAAACCAATTATATTATTTGTTATTTGATATTTTGTATAAAAATTAAAGTGTTTTCAAAGAAATAATTTTACAAAAAATTATTGGATGACTTTTAAAATAATTAGAGTTTATAAAATTAATTTTTTATAATTTTTAGAATTTTTTTTATGATTTTTAAAGGCTTAAAAAGCCAATAAAAAAAATAAGGGGGTGCCCGGGGTCGAACCCGGGACCTCCTGGACTTGCTTGCATGTAACTAACCGGTGAACCAAGGCATACTGCCGCATTATGACTCTGTTTTTAAACCTTTTAAACAGATTCAAAGAGTTTCCCCCAATTCAATATGAACCCTAATTCGATCAGATCCAAATTGAACCTCGGATCGATTGTTTAAATGAAATTAACCTTGGGGCTTTTAATCCCCAAGTGAAAACGAGTTCATAGAGGTATCAATTACCTGATGATATGGTGTATTCGATGGGTTTGAGTTCGAGTTAGGTCTCGGCTTGAGCTTGATCTGTAATCAATGTGTGTGTGTGTTTAGATTGAATTGGAGTTTCAAAGAGTTTGTGTGTGTGTAGAGGAGTGTTTACCCTCTATTTATAGGGGGTAATTTGTGCGTACGAGCTCAATTCGAATTTGATTTTGAACGGGATGAGCGGGTTCAGTGATTGTACGCGTAAACGAGATAATTTTCCAAATTATGTGGGTCCATATGTTTGAATCTTGGTCGCGAGGGTGTCGGGACCTTTAATTTGAGTTAAAACCGCGTGAATTTGGGCGCCGGCCTTTCGCCGGAAAATCGAGGGGGAAAAGGGGCCGGGAGTTGGGTTGTAAAATTTAATTTACAATAATGGTCCCTGCAGTTTGAATTTTATTATTTTATGCACCAAACCTTCTTTTATAAAAGGTTTCAAAAATTACAAAATAACCCCTGGACTTTATTATTATTATTATTATTATTATTGTTATTATTATATATTATTATTATTACTACTACTACTATTATTATTATTATTATTATTTATAATTAAACTATTATTATTATTATTATTATTATTATTATTATTATTATTTTATTAATAAAACTAACTTTAAATTATTTCAAAATTACGAGATGTTACAGCAACCCCGCCCCGTTATGTTATAGAAGAATTGAGCTTCTTGCTGATACCACGTCTTTCATTAAGGGAAGGCGGGGTTGCTACTGTTTTTGATATTTTTATTATTTTTTAGTGTTTGCATTATTACCAACATATATGAGTTAGCGCAGTTGGTGTCATTGCTCCATTTTGACATTGAAGGTTGGTCGTTCGATTCTTTGGAATTTTTTTACAATGCCTTATCTATATTATTATAATAATTTGGTCACGTAGGGAAGTAAAAATTATTGGAGACCAATAGTCAAAGATACTCGCAGTGACATTGACTATTTTTCTTTTTGATAATAAAAGCTTTCTAAAACACTTAGATTTTTATAACTTTATAAATAAAATTTTAAAGATCTTCTACCGTATTATTTTTTAAACCTTTTCCCATGGTCAAAACTCTTAAAAGTATTATATATATATATAAATATTAGAAGGTTATGTCAGTTACTGTAACCAACACTGATTGGTTCACATGTCATTAGCTGGTTTGTCAACATGGCTACTTTAATAGTACCAGCTTTGTGGCAACGGGCCATATTTTTAGATATCGTTAACCAAAGAGTCATTTGGTCTGGTGGTAAGAAGAATGTGTTGCAACTTAATAGACTAGGATTTAAATCTACCAAACAACTTTATTTTTTTCTATTATTATTTTTTTATGTTTTTATTTGCTTTGTTTTGTTTCTTTTTTCCGGCTAAAACACATGTTGTTGAAAACATTATAATATAAGACTGAGTTGGGTTTGTTAGAGTTTAATTATGTAACTTTTGTTTTATATTTTGTGGTTTGTTTTGTGTTTCTTACTTTATCTTTTTTTTAATCAACAAAATGATTATGTCACTCTTACATTACAGTACGCGTTAGTGTTTTATGACGAAATGAAAGTCATAGCGATGCGTTTTTACATTTCTATATGCTTGTGGGTTTTACATTGGAATAACAACAATTTGTAACGATAGTTGTAGCAATGTGTTTGACATCGTGTGTTGATATTTAGAATCATAGTGTAAGTCCTCACGCGTTAGTTAAAATTAAAATAATAGATACAGTGGCAATCTACCCTTACGATTCCTTAGATCCGTTAAAACTTAAAAAAAATTAGTTTTTACCAACAAATACAAATATCATTTACTTTACGCTCCTCTACTGCTATTAAAATTATTTCACCTCGTTAGCCCAAAATTCACTTTCTAAGTTGTGGTTTAATAATATCTGACACGATAATCCTATCATGATTTGCCCATCATCATTTTTATTATTTGGTATTTAGTATAACTATATATCCGACACTGATGTTAAGGCACAAGTTCATTAAACAAATTATATATATATTAAAAATATAAGTCGGAAACAATTATTTTTTTATTACAGATTGTTAAATAATTAGATTTGAGTATAGAAAACAAAAAGAAGCTTAAATGGAATGGTTTTGACTTTGGTTATTGATGTTTGTGTTTGCAAGTTCAAAACTCACTCACTTCTTATGTTTGAATAGATTTTTTATACCTCGAGTTTAGTACCTTCATGTATGTTATCATCTTTTATTTTATTTTAGAAATTAATATAATAAAATGAAGGATTTCATGTATAAATTAACGTAATATATTAAAAAAAGGTATATTAAAACTATATCTATTTATATATTTTAAGTCATATAGTAATTTTGGATTCACATCTACATTCATATCGAATCTAAACGACTAAACATATATAAAAATAGCATTTCACATTGACAAAATTAAAACTTTATAAACTTTACTATTAAACTAGTGAAATCATATGACGTGCTTATTTTATTGACGTTCCGACGTGAATTTTGTTTGCAGATTAAAAACTTACGTACAAATTGTCGAAATCGAGCCTTACAAATCTTAACGCTCCCGTTGCAACGCACAAGTTTCTTTTACTAGTTACAAATTTATTATTGTAAAAGATAAAACTTACAAAACTTGTTACAATAATCTCTTATTGATAATTCATTTATATCCTCTACCTAAGCTTTATATTTACAGATATAATCCTAACTTAGTGAACAAGAAATTACCACACTAGTTATAGTATAATTAAAAAATCATAACAACTTAACCGATTTATCAACTTAGGGCTTTCAGCTTCATCAAGAATTAGATAAGAAATTAACGCTACCATCATGTTGAGTTCCACAAGACCATTACATGATTGTTTAATTTATTTTTAATCTAAATGCAATGTTTATTGTTACTATTTGACAACAAGTTTAAGTCCCCTTAACTTAAAATTAATCGGCTCTCCTTCATAGTGCATGTTTTGCCTCACTTTCATTATGAATTCTCCATGTTCTACTTCACATATTGCCTACTATTTCATGCTCAAAATCGACATCATGAACAAGTCTTACTTCTCGATTTTCAATTCGATTATCATCAACACCAAACCAACTTCACATTCTGTTCAATCTGTTTCACTTCTGTTGACAATACATCTTCATTTTGAACATGATTTGTTTCCAAATCTTCAACTTGATCACGGCCATTCAACGAATCGTTATGATCATCTACAACTCTTACCAACATCTCATTACATTTCATCTTTTTTGCTTCTGCTTGATTTGGACTGTTATCGAGGAACATAAATAACAAAATTCCATTGCATAGCAGAAATATGTAGTGCTTGTCATTGGTGTCAAGAAACTTAGCGAAATTAAAACCGAAAGTTTGAAATTGAAGAGGGATGGATAGAGAAGAAATGATTATGATGATGATGATGAATATAGTGTAAAATGGTTCATCTAATTTGTTCATCATTGTTGCAGAGGCTGATTCATTTGCTTTGAGTGTAGTAACAAGTGTGTTTATGTATGTGTGTGGGAAAAGAGATCTAAATTTGGTGGTAAGTTGGGGGAGAAGAGACCTTGACCAAGTCTTGGTCAAAGTCAACATATAATATTGAAAAATTATAACTTTTACATAATCCACTAGGTTTATGAAATTTGTGTCTGAGTTGCATGTGAATATAGATTTAGGCATGTATTTGTGATTTTTTATAATTTACTCTCATATTAAAATTGTCATATTTTATTTGACATGTTAATTTGTTTATTTCTTTTGAACAGTATTTCTAAAATGATTTTTAATTTACTCTCATATAAAAATTGACATTTTTTTTAAAAAATCTTTATTTTAACAAAATACAAACAAATATAAATGAACACATTACCGAACGTTCACTAAATAAACAAAGGAACACAATTTCTGTTTATTTTCGTCCGTTTAATTAACGAACAAAATTTTTTGTTCATGTTTTTCTTATTTATTAAACAAACTTTCCGTTGCACAATTCACAAATTATGTAAGAGACAAAAGAAAAAAGAATATTTCCTTTCTTTTTTCTTTTTAAGTAAACCCGGAAACACAACGTGATCCAAACCGCTATCACGGTTGCAAGTGTTAAAATGTGAAATTAGACGTGAACTTAGATTTGATTATTATTTGGTTATGTTTGCGAACCACAAGATTACATAATTATATTACTGAATACAATTTCTAGAGTTAATATTTTACAACTAAGTAAATCCCCCTTCATATTGCATGCTCTGTCTCATTTTCTTTATGAATTCTTCACATTTTTGCTGAAATATTTCATCTGCTTCATCTTCATCATCATGTTCTTCATCTTCAACTTCAACTTCATATACTGTTACTATTTCATGTTTATCATGAAATTGATCTTCAATTCGATGATCATCATCTTCTTCTTCTTCATCATGTTCTTCATCTTCAACTTCATATACTGTTACTATTTCATGCTCATCAGTCATCACGAAGTCGATCTTCAATTCGATGATCATCAACACCAGCCAACATCACATTCTGTTCAACCTCTTTCACCTTCATTGCATATTCATGTTCATTTTGAACATCCTCTGTTTCCAATTCTTTAACTTGATCATGGGTATTCAAAGAATCATCATGATCATCTACACAACTCACTAACATCTCATTACATTTCATCTTTTTCGCTTCTGTTTCTGCTTGATTCGACCCGTTATCGAGGAACAAGAAGAACAGAATCCCATTGCAGAGAAGAAATATGTAGTGATTGTCATTAGTATCAAGAAATTTAGTGAAATTCGAACCGAAAGATTGAAATCGAAAAAGGATAGACAGAGAAGAAATGATTATGATGATGATGAAGATGATGAGAGTGTAAAATGGTCCTCTTTGTTCATCTGATTTGTTCCCCATTGTTGCAGAGGCTTATTTGTTTATTTGAAGTGTAGTAATAGGTGTGTTTTAGATTTGTATATATAGTGAGCGAAAGTGAGGACAGAGATATAAAGATGAAATAAGTTTAATGGGTAATGTGTTAATCCTATGTTATTATGTTTTTAAATGAGAATTAGCATGTCGGTTAATTTGTGGGTAATGTGTTAATCCTATGTTATTATGTTTTTATAACAGGTTAAGTGCTCATGTCGCTTTTTGTTTTATTTTTATTTTTCTAAAATTCAGTCAACCTTGGTTAACAATTAATATACAGAATTAACATATTATCTGCAGGTTGAATAGTTAAATTAAAACAAAAAAGTGTCTGCGACTTAATTAGAATATTTGTGAAAGTTGATTATATTTCTATGAAGTTTCCGTTTAAAAGTATAATCAAAGCTTACACTCCATTCACTAAACATAAGTTGGCCTCTTTTCTATAAAAACTTTTCTTTAATTCGTGAATTATGTAAGATTGAAATAAGTTATGAATTATAAAATTCAATTATTTATTTATATATTCGTGTAAGGTTTATTTAAAAACTCTTCTTATGAGAAATTAAAGAACTTGAAACTACATATATGCAATATATTTTAGTACTAGTTTCGTGTATATAGTACTACCACTACAAGGAATAAAATATTAGCGGCGACAGTTGTCGCCGCTATTCGTTGTTATTATCGCCGCTATTAGTATTAGCGGCGACATGTCGCCGCTAAAGAGTCGCCGCTAATGATTCGTTGCTAATGTGGAAAGTGTCGCCGCTAAAGAGTCGCCGCTAAAAGTGTCACCGCTAATCGTACCTTTTGCGGCGACAATATCGCCGCTATATAGTGTATTTAAAAATTCCGGGAAGGACTTTTAACGGCGACACCTGTCGCCGCTAATAGTCAATTTTTCATTTTAATTTTTTTTATTTTTTTTAATTTCTATTTTTGTAAACCGAATAAACCTGTGTAATATTTCCCAACAAGACAGAACATAAACATACAAATAGTATTAAGATGTACAATACGAGGTTTAACAACACAAATAACATAAACATACAAATTGTTTAATTTCAACTTCAAATGTCGTTAAAATAAACTTAAACTACTTAACCGCTATCCTATTCATCGTCCTCGTCTGAATCATCATCTTCATCAGCTTGTTGTGTACCTTTTTGGGTGGATCGTCACTCATTAGCGGCGACATGTCGCCGCTATTGGTGTTGCCGCTAATGGCATCGTCGCTAAAAGTCTATGTCGCCGCTAAATAGGTCGCCACTATTGTCAGCTTTTCTTGTAGTGCACCCCTATATATAACACATAACATGTATAATTTAGTTACAACCACTACCAGTGGCCTAGTAGCAAATGTAAAATGTGTATACCTTTCACCTAGGTGTTATTGAGTTATATTTTTAAATTAACTAGTGGTTATCAAGTACGCGCGTTGCGCGATGTTTTGTTCGTAGATTAGTTAATCATGGATACTTGCATGGCAGTTAATCATGGATACTTGCATGGCACGATGTTTAATATACGTTTAATATTCACATTCAAAAGGGTAAGTTTATGGTTCATGTGTGTGCGACATGGATGAAGCCACGTGGCTACATTCTTCATGAATGACAAAAGGCGTTAACTGGATGAAGCCACGTGGCTACATTCTTCATGAATGACAAAAGGCGTTAACTGGATGAAGCCACGTGGCTACATTCTTCATGAATGACAAAACACGTTAATTGAGTACTGCTTGTTCATGTTGGCTGTTCTTCCTGACAGACTTTCAAAAGTCACCAATGCCTACAAAAGAGTCAGCACTACTTTGACCTAGTCTATCTTTGGTTTTTTCCCGGCGTTCATGTCCTGCACTGTAAATGTCGATGTATTATTAGATGTAGTTATTTGCAAGGTAAAGTTGTTACTTAATTTGTTTGTTACCTTCTGTTGCAAAAAGAGCCCGTTTAACCCGAGAGTGCACCAGTGATGGAGGATTTGGTGTTTGCAAAGCTGGGGTGGATGTTAAAGTAGCATCTGTTGTAGGGATGTCCAGCGAGTTGACTGTACGGCGTAAAGAGTGAGCTCCATCTTTTATCACAAGAAACCGCTAAATGTCACAATCGAGCAAGAAAAGAACACGAATCAACACCCATCACCTGCTCACTTCCCATTTGGAGGGGAATGGGAAATGAGCAACTGTTTTTTTATGTTTTTATTACAAAAGGGATGTATTGTTTCTGAATTATATTACATTTAGTATGCTCTTCCCCAAAACTCTTTTACATGAAAATTTCAAGGTTTAGCCAAAGTCTGATCTCTGGCAATATACAACCCACCAATATGTTCTCAAATCAGCACTTGGAGGAAGGTTGTATCTCAACAAAACAAATATTACAGGACTCATGAGTACTAAAAACTCTCAAAACATCAACATGTAATCATAAGTCAAAAAGAAGACTACTTCATTACTGGATAATCTGCTATATGAATTCAATCAAAAACCCATCATCCTAGTAACTGTAAAATCTCACTTAAAATTAAATTCTTGAGGCATAAAAATAGCTATTTGCACACAAATTTAGAGAGAGGTCCTTTTAAATATGCAATGGAAATCTATTCTATTAAAAAGTTCTTTCTAAAAATTCACTGACAAGTGACAACTGAGAAATAATAACTGTTGATAAGTATACAATCTCACAACCATTATATGGATGCTCCATCCCATACACTATACAGAATTTGATCAAGTGGCAACGAAAAATCATGAAAAAGTTCTAAATCCCAGAATTATTGATGCTCTAAGCTTAATTAAAATATCGCCAATGTTAATTAATGATATGCGAAAACTAAAACAGATCAATCACATTTATTTAACTCTGTCGAATCAAAATGCCCAAATATCAACCGAAGCAAAAGATAAACTGAAATTCATCAAATACACACAAAAGCATAAGATCATACCGGTTGTATTGTTTAAAATCACAATCAATAGTTCATAACACCAACAAAACTGTATTAAAATGAAAAACTGAACATTCTATTGGGTGGTAAAAGAATAAATTAAAAGAAAAAATCGCAAAAAAATCTTAATCGGGTATCAATCACCTGCTACAAGAATAAGGAGATCGGTTGCTTCGATCTCTATGGCTTCTACATCTGCAGCTGCTATACTTGTGCCCCACCGATGATGGTGACCTCAAATACCTCCGCGTTCTTAAGAGTAAGATCCCACACAGATGACGGAGAGAAGAGCTCAGAAGAGTCTTGAAGAATTTGAAGAAACCGGAAGAAAAGAAAGAGATTTTCTTAAATCTATTGAAAGGTTATGATCAGTTCCCACCGTTGATGAAATATGGACGGTCGAGATTTCTTTAGTTACTATTCATACTGTTCATTTCATTTGCTTTTTAAACATATAGGGTAATGTGTGTAGTAAATTTAGGTTGGAACATGGTATGATTATACTCAAACAAATATCTATTTTTTAGTTAATGTTACTTAACTATATGTATATATCTAATAATATTTATATTTATTATGTGGTTTATATATATACTAGTGGATTAGACCCGCGTTTTGCTGCGGTATGGTTTAACTTATACGTGAATGTCGCAATGATAGTTTTTTGGTTTATAAAAATTGAAAGATTTGATCTGATAATTTATACGTTATTACTAACCATCCGAAAAAAAAGTACGTGCAAAATATTGATAAAAAATATAACAGAAAGAAACTATAAAAAATATATACCTCAAAACAGATAAAAAAATAACAAATGTATATATGATGACTTTATTATAATTAAAGAGCTATACTGTAAATTGGTTAAAAGAAATTTTGAGATAACTCGAAGGCTTTTATATAAAACTTTAAAAAATGTCAATAAATGTAAATTTGACATAACTCGAATACTTAAGTATAAAATTAAAAAAAAAGTTATGGTGATAAACTTTAAATTTAACATAACTCGAAGAATTAAGTATAAATTTAAAAAAAAAAGCAGGTATCAATTTGAAAGAAAAAGAGAGAAAAAAAAGTGTTGTGATTAGTTTAAAAAAATCCTTAAAGGGTTAAAATATAAAATTTTAAGAATTTTTTTTATTGTGATGACATTGAGTAAAAATCTTAACCTACACTTTTTATAATCTTTTCTATTTGTTATATACAGTGATGTGGTGAGTTGTATCTAGTCTTTTCTCCGACCTACCTTAAACACTGATATATTTGTGTATCATTATTATTGTTATAATTATATAATTATTTAATGATTATATACTTAAGTGCTTAAATAAAACAGTACATAAATCAAATACTATTAAGTTATAAAAATATAAATAATAAATGCACGTATATCAATATTAATTTAAAGTATTATAAAAATATAATAGTTAAAATAAATATATATTAAATAACATATTAGTTAGGACAAGTTTATTAAATAGGGGCAAATTAGAAACTATTATATATAACAGTTGTATCTTTTTGTTTAAAAAAATTGTATTAGGTGTATTAATTTTGAGTAGTATGACAAGTGTGTTATCCCCAAATACTTTATATAATAGTATAAATAATATATATATTGATTATTATTATTTTTATCATAAGTATAAAAGTATTTAATAATTATATAGTTAAGTATTCAAATAATATACTACTTATTTATAAATTTTATTACAAAAAAATAAAATAATAATAATAATAATAATAATAATAATAATAAATACTAATAATAATATATATAATGTTGTGAATTAAATATTCTTATATTATTAAATAATATATTAATAGTATGAATTAATTACTATATTAATTAGAAGAAGTTTATTAAATGAGGAGCAAAATAGGAATTATAGCATAGAACAATTGTACCTAATGTTTAAGAGTTTGTATTAGGTGTCTTAAATTTTTATAAAATTACATTTGTGTCCCATGTTTATGCTTAATATAGTAGTATATATATATATATAAAATTTTTAATAAGCCAAAGCTAGATTTTCGGGTCGGGTCAGGTTAAGGCGATTAAAACTGAACCATTCAAACTATATTAAACCAACTTAACCAATATTGCCATGCTTATACAACCATAAGATTGAACTATTTAGTCTTCTAAATTGTAAGGAGAGAAATGTAGTGATCTTACCAAATTTGTTATCAATAATCAAAGAGGATGGTTCTGTGATATCAATAAACCCAGATAATTGAAAAAGATGGGTTAAAAAGGTAGACATGGGATCACTGAAAAAACAAGCCACAAAGACTCAAACTTAGATGCATTTTATGAAAGGAACAATGCTTACTAGCAGACCAAGTCCTTATTTTATTTAAAGTAGGGGGTCAATACAAGAAAACACATGGGTCATTAGAGTTTCTGTTATATAAAAGTCATATACAAATGAAAAACTTATTGGGTCACACTTGAACTCATACCTTTTGTATTGTCTCCGCCCCTATATATATACATATATATACATATACATATATATATATATATATATATATATATATAACAAAATTCATTATATATATGTAAATAGTAGACAACTTTCACTACAAGATTTTAGACCTATCGCGAAGACAATTATCGTCGCCATAGATGACAAAAGTCGTCGTCATAGCCTATGGCGACGACATGTCGTCGCGATAGGCTCAGTAGCCAAAAATCAAACTGTCGTCTCCATAGGTCTGCAGTAGCCAAAAATCAAACTTGTCGTCGTCATAGGGTGATCTGTAGCAACAACACCATGTTGTCGTCATAGGTCTAGTCGCCATAGACTCTTTTTCTTGTAGTGTTTAAGGTCATGAATCTTTTTAAGCTCGGCATATAAAGTTTAAGTTTGATCTCGTTTACTAAGTAAGCTTCAATTTAAGCTTGACTTTGTACTTGAGTTCTTTTAAACATTGCTTGAATTAAGCTTTAATTGAGTCGATATCGTGTATTTAACGTGCAGCTAGACTCGCTTTACCTCTAATCCAAATCATTTCATGATGAGAAATTAAATATGAAGTTATGCATAAGAATTATACTTTCATATAATTAATTTATTCCTTTAAAAACTAATTCATAATACATCTAAATATAAATTAAATTAATAAGGTGTAAACGTCATAAGAACGTGTAATTAACAACTTAAAGAAATTGTATGAATTCACACTAAGTAGTAGAATTCTATTTGAATTGATATATGAAGATAATATTTTATTTAAAATAACATACCATACAATTTTTTTTTAATTACATACAATACAAATGTATATATGCCAATGTTTGGTATATGAAAATACAATAATGAGAAATACATCCAAAGGAAAATGTATTAGTTTTTTTCTTCTAATAGTATTATATGAAAATATGACACGTAATGACATTCTTTGTTAATTGGACCCTCCTAACAAATGGACTTATTCAATAGAACTAGGTCCACGTGTATAACAACCACGACAAAAGGAATGATAACCCAAATATAATCATTGAATTCTAAATAATTTATATATGAAATAGTGACAGGATCTTTGAAGTTGAATTCCAACATGATTATATTATCTTAAATAAAAGAATGAGTTTTTATATTTTAAGAGGCTTACAAATGCATAAGTCGATAATGTATTTCTGTGTTGTGTCGGCAATTGCTTACTTCATGTTATTGTTTCCCATTAATTAAAGATTCATGAAGGTTATAGTGGATTTAGATTGTACTTAAAAGGTTAATGATAGATTACACATGTGAGATTGATGTTGGAAATCTATCATTGATGTGGGACGTATTTTTAGCTTTAGCTTATTCTTGTTTTTGTTCATGACAAAGTTATTCATCGTTCGTTTGCTTTTATGAATTATTTGTGAATAATGAAGGTTACAATAGAGTTAGATGATACTCGAAAGGTCAATTATAGGTTTCACGTCTTTATTTTTTAGCCACATGATTTGACCATGACCCTGTGTTTTAGCCTCATGATTTGATGTCGACTTATTTTTGACCCGATCACTTGACATCAATCTTGTTTTCGGCCTCACAGCTTACCCTGACTTTGGTTAATTTTGGCACTGTTGCTTGACTCTCACACTTTTTCTAGACCCATTACTCATGGTTAAAGTATTACAAGTTTATATTACTTAACAACATATGATCTAGTATTTTTAATATACTCTTAAAATTAGTATGGAAAGTTTTAACATTAGCATGATTGGCTGGTATATGTTAAGAGTAAGTAACCTGACTCGACTTTTAAGCGTTCATATGCCCAAATTTGATAAGTGTAGGTAAGATAGTTAGTGAATTAACACTTAAAAATAGTTTGATGGTTGACTTAGCTTCTCTTTATTTAGAGTCCTCAGTGTTTTGGAGACCGGATCGGACCGGTCAGTCCGACCGGTTCGACCGGGGATCGGTCCGGTAGCCGGTCCGGTCTGATATGGATCGTTTTTTAGTGGCCGGACCGGGAAACCGGACCGGTTTGGACCTGTTTTGGTAATTTTTTTTATTTTAATGGGTAAAAACGGGGTGTTAAACCATAAATTAGTACGTTGGATATACAAATATAGTTAAATTTTATATATAACTATAAAATACATATATAAAACGTACATAAATTACTTATATTTAATTACATATATAAACATAGTTAAATCCGGTCCGACCACCAAACCAGTAAGGCGTCTGGTTCGACGTTCGATCCGATTCTGAAAACATTGAGAGTACTTCTTACTCTATACTTTATGCCCACGGTTGTTTCCCATGATTTTTTTTTTTAAATAAAGAGTGAAGATGCTAAAATATCAACAAATTAAACATTATTTCACTACTAAAAATAGACTTTTAGCAGCAAATACGTCATAGATGTATAAACATCGCATTTGCTATATTTTCTAAAGTAAAATTTTAAATATCGGTTGTTGCTTTGTTAGTAATCACCGATGAAATCCTGACAAAAAAGAAGAAAATTCAAAAAAGTAAAAAAAGAAATTATAACCATAGTCGGTAATAAGTGATTAGAGACGAGCTCAACAAATGAAAATTTTAAATAAGACATCGTCCAGAATTTTCAGTTGATGGTAATTTCATCTATAGACCATTCAGTAATTGCTGGTGACAAGGTGTAAGGAACTCAATCCATTCTCTCACACTTGGTACTAACCACTATATTGCTTTCTCTCATTAGAGATTTTTCGACTTACTCCCACCTTTAAACTTGGTCGCGGGGCTTCATGACGAGTATAAGGATCTTCAAACATATATAGAGTTTCAGACTGTTATAGCAGATCATTTGTTGCAACAAAACTTACAATCTAAACTCCATATTTATGTATTCAACAAACATATTAAGGTTGCCATTACCCATAAATAGATACCAAAATACAATAAAAAAGGTACTTGAATCCCCAAATACAACCTATTTGCAATATATAGTAAACTTAATAAGGCACTTGAAACCCCAACACAACCTACATGCAAGACACACAAATATTAATAAAAGACAAGGGGCAAATGAAAGATAACAGAGAACACATAAAATCAACACTTGAGTCACAGATAATAACATTGTCAGCAGCAACATCAACAACAACAGGTGACACATAGATTAGAATAAAGTGTACAACCTGTATATTATAAAACAGACTTTATGTATGTTTCTTGAGCAGTTTTGTTCTAAAATTTGTCTAATCTAGGTTTTGAACATACAAATGTACCCTCATTCATGGCGGGCGCCTATGAAACTATGAGCTGGTGATTTCCTGAGCCCGATTTGGTTAATCATATTTCTCACATTCTCAGCCTCTTCCCACCTACCGACCGCAGAATAAATATTGCCCATTAAAATATAGTTTCCAGTATTCTCGGGTTCTAACTCAAACAACCACTTTGCAGCTATTTCTCCCAGTTCCACATTCTCATGAACCACACAACCAGCTAGCAACGCCCCCCAAACAGTATGATTAGGCGCAAATGGCATTGTGGTGATCAACTCATACGCTTCCTGCAGCCTCCCAGCTCGACCCAAAAGGTCAATAATACAGGTGTAATGATTAATACGTGGGTTGACTTTATGGTCTTTTAACATGAAATGAAATAAGCTCAAACCCTCATCCACCAAACCTGAATGGCTACACGCGTGTAAGACAGAAGTAAACGTGACTTCGTTGGGTTGAACCCCAGATTGAACCATTTGGTTAAAAAGTGACAGTGCAGTCACACCATCCCCATGTTTCCCATAACCAGATATTATCACACTCCATAATATTATATCTCTTTCTTTTAATTCAACCTTGTTAAATGTCATGTAAGCTTGCTCCAAAGCTCCACATTTTGAGTATATATCGATCAAACCAGTTGCTAAATCACTTTTTGATAAAAACCCTGATCTTATTAAGTATCCATGAAAGTTAGTTACCTGTTTAAGATCTGTTGTAATAGCATACGCAGGTAAAACACACTTTAAGGTTGCTTCATTTGGTAATACGCCTTTTAGCCTCATTTCTTTGAATAATAATATAGCTTCTGTACCAAGCCCATTTTCAGTGGTTCCAGAAAGAATTGCATTCCATGGGGCTGTTCTTGTTTTTGATGTTTTGTTAAACACTCGAAAGCTATAACTAACAAATTCACATTTAGCATACATGTCAATCAATCCAGTCTCTACATTTACATCAGAATCAAGATTATTCCTCATTGCAAACCCATGAAAGGTCTTACCTTGGTTTAAATAACTTAACTCAGCACAAGCCGAAAGAAAAGAAGCCAGGGTTAATGCATTTGGTTTTACATCTTCAAGCAGCATCAACGGGCAAAGTGAAATCGCGCTTTTTGTGTCATTATTCACAATGTAACCATTCACCATCGCAGTCCATGTCACCACATCTCTATGCCTAGTTTCATCAAAAACAACCCGAGCATCATCCATCTGACCACATTTTACATACATATCCACCAAAGCATTCCTAACGAACAAATTCTCATCCAAACTGTTACTTTTCACCAAATCATGAATCTCCTTTCCCACATCCAACCGTTTCAAATACGCACACGCAGGGAGCACTGAAACAACAGTGGCATTATCAATCTCCACCTTTTCATCAACCATTTTCTTAAAAACCATTAAGGACTCGTTAGGACATCCGTTTTTTAAATACCCACTGATCAAAGTGTTCCAAGAAACCACACACTTGTCACACATCTCATCAAACACTCGTTTAGCACTCTCATACTCACCAAAACTCATGTACATCGACAGCAACGAATTACCCACGAAAGTATTTGACTCAACACCGCCACTTATAATTAAACCATGAATCGATAAACCAAACCGATTCATCGACAGTTCAGCACAAGCTTTAACCACAAAAGGGTACGTTAACCTATCAGGCTTCATCTTTCCTGACTCAACCATTTCCACAAACAACTCAAGCGCATTATACGAGAACCCCTTTTCAGTATACACCTTTATCATGCTATTATACACACGCTTAGTTCTCTGATGCAATTCGTCGAACACTTGGCGTGCATACGGAATGTGACCACATAACGCGTACCCTGATGCGATCAAAGCAGGAATGAACCGTGATTCCCGTGGTGAAAGGAGCCCTGATACGATCAGATTGGCGTGGAGTTTTGTGATGCTTGTGAGGGATTTGTTTGCGGCATATTCGTATAGAAGAGATTCGATTTGAACTACAGTTGGGAGTGTGGTGCGAGTGAAGAAGTGGGTGATGTTCAAAAGTGCATTTGATGCGCCATTCATTTAGATGATGATAATGGGTGTACAGACTTATGGTGATGATGTTAGGTGCCGGAAAAGTTTAGTTGCCGGAAAAGTCGCCGGCGACGAAGGGTGCTGTCGATCTCCGAAAAGCAAACGAGAAATTAGTGCAATGATAAGATCGTATATACTATATTGTTTGTTTGGTTAAGTCTTGTATGTTTAGTTTTTATTTTTATTATCGAACTGTTATTATTTTAACGATTCGAAACCAACCCTAATATTTAATTAGACATTATTAATACAAGATATCAATTATCTATACTGATTTTTATACTATAAACCCGATTTACTCGAAAATACTGTTAAGGAGGAAACCAAAATTGTAGAAAAATTCTTTAGAATCATGTTTAAACTTAAAACCTTAAATATCAAAAACTCAAACCATTACAATGTAGAAGGTCAAGTGTATTTATTAAGTGTTGTTTTATGTATTGATATTTTATTACTAGATTATTTATTAAGAAAACAATAAAAAAAACTCAAATGATGACTTGCTGACAAAAACAACGATGGTATTGACGATCTCTTCATCTTCTTTTTTTTATAATCGATGTTGTCTGTGATAATTGTTATGGCTTCCAACCTCTCACGGTAAAGTAAACTAATTGGTCCTTTAAAAAAGGTTATTTTCGCCTTTTTTGTCTCCACACGGAGGGGATCCGTGTTAGGATCATAAGGTGGGGAGGCCCGGGGGGCCTCGACAGGAGGGTTGGACACCATGACATTTATGGCCTCGTCTGCCAAGGGGGATGACGAATCCGACATGGGCTCGAGAAGTACACGCTCGTCGAAACCGTTACATGTGCTTGAGTCCGATAATGTAACTTGTTGTGATGGGCCTACAACAATATTTTCACCTCCCGAATCCACCTGTCACCTTCCCGGTGAAGTTTCCGAAAGAAACGAGAGGAGCGTGAATATGAGATGTAAAAAACATCCGTGTCTCATTAAAATGTATACAAAATAGAAAGTAAAAGAACGTATGACTCTGCTTCCAACCATAGAGTTGAAAAAAAACAACATAGATTTTCTAAATCAACATTCATCAACTTACTGTTTAAATTTAGGATAGTTATTTAGTTTTCTAATTTGTAATTTATTATACACAAAAATAATTAGTCATGTTTAAATGTTACGTAAATTTAAAGTTAATATAAATCAATTAAATTATTGAACACTTTTGAACGGTGTATAAAATTGAGCTCTCACCAGAAGGACATGGGCACAATACCATGTGATATTATTATATATATTAAAGATATAAACTTTTAGCTACAGTAATACAGTAACAGTTCTACAGTACTATAATGCCCATGACACTCCGCCGTTGACCGCCCTGACTCCCACCTGACCACCGCCTCCTCCGCCAAGCGCCGCCACCAGCACCACCACAATCTTCCATCTTCACCGGTGACTCCTCAGTCCAACATCAACAACCCCTTTCGCGCCCCCTTCAAACTCTACTCCGGCGAAACCCTATTCCGCATCCTCTGCCCCGCGTCAAAAACCGGTGGCCTCATCGGCAAAGGCGGTGCGATCATCCGTCAGTTCCGTGAAGAAACCGGTGCCAAAATTCGAATCGATGAGTCCATCCCAGGGTCCGAAGAGCGTGTGATTCTCATAGTGGCTGCTGATTCTAACCCTAGGAACAAGGATACTGTTAATAATAACAATAATAATAATAACAATGATGATGATGGTAATAGTGAGGAGTTAGGGAGTGGTAATTGTGAGGAATCGCAATCGCCTGCTCAGAAGGCGTTAATTAGGGTTTTTGAGAGGATTTTGAAGGTGGATGAAGAACGGAGTAAGATGTTGAAGGAGGAGGGGGAGGGTGGGGAAGAGAACTCCGGTGAGGGAAGTGGCGGAATACCGCAGGGACCGGTGGTGTGTAGGTTGCTGGCTGGTGGTCATCAGATTGGGTCTGTGCTGGGAAGAGGGGGGAAGATTATTGAGAAGATTAGGGTTGATAGTGGTGCTCAGGTTAGGGTACTTCTCTTTTGTGCGTGATTTTTTCTTCAAATAGGTGATATTTGTTGTACTTATTCAGTTATTTGGTATTCACCCACTCCTTTAATAGCAAGTATTTTGGATTTGGAAGGTTTTGGTTGCTAAAGCAACCCCTTTTTCCTTTTTATAAAGCTTCTTACGCATGCAAATCTGTTAGCTGTGTACATATTCTTTACTTACAGAGTGAGACTAAAAACATTTGTGAGCATGAATAGGAGGTTGAATGGAATAGTATATGGGGTAAAAAGCTGAGAATCTATGTGTGGGGAAAAGTTCTGCTGAAATTCCATTACTTTTTTTAGAATATTAGAGACAAAACGTGAAAAATATAGATAATATCTCGCTGGCCAGGTTTCATGCTAACCAAAGAGTTTAATTTATTTGTTTATTTATGTGCAATGTGTTGTTACCTTGGTTAAAATTACTTCGTTTGTTGCTTATGTTAAGCTATTGGAAACAATTATGAAGAATTGTGGCGATTTCGTTCATATGCATGTTACAGAGAGAGAGTTGCTTCATGATATGGTCAAAATAGTGAAAAAGAAGGTAAGTATTATTTTTTTAGATTTATTTACACAGCTTATTTTTAACAATTTTATTTATGATATTGATTTCTGTATTGACACTGCAGCCTGATTTTCATGTTAAAGAGAAGATATTAATTCTAATTGACACTTGGCAAGAAGCTTTTGGCGGAGCAAGGGCAAGGTATCCACAGTACTACGCAGCATACCATGAATTATTGGTAATCTTATTATTACTCTTTTGCACATTAGTTCTAACAATGAGAGAAGAGATTGTTATTTCTTATTCCCTGGAGCTTATTTTCTTTGATGCAATGAGAGAAGAGATTGTTGTTTCTTATTCCCTGGAGCTTGATTGAATTGGCTTTAAGAATGTGGCAAATGACTTAGTATTACTCTTTTAGCGGAATAAGAAATAAACATAAAGATTGACTTATTTTCTTTGATGCAATGAGAGAAGAGATTGTTGTTTCTTATTCCCTGGAGATTGATTGAATTGGCTTTAAGAATGTGGCAAATAATAAATTGAACTGTTTTGTTTATCTGGCTCTGTTTGAACTGTTAGGTAAATGCAAGGGAAACTGTATTCTCGTGTATTGTAATTCAAATCTCTAATGTAGATTCTGAATTTTTATATTTGTGAATCTAGGAGAGCAATTAGCACCATCGTGAAGGCTTCTCGGGTTGATTTTTCAAGGTTGGGAGAAGAGGTAATATTCTTTGTTATTGCATCTATGCTACATCATCGATCACCGGAAAGCTTAAGTCCTCCCATTTTAAGCTTTCTTTTTTCACCACTAGCAAACACAGACACCGCCTCATCTTTGCTCCATTTCTTTACGCTAAAAATTGATTTTTTTGCATTGAAGTTGTTTGGGTTTTAGTTTTTAAAGAATGAAAAGGATTGGAGCTGTTGGATATTGTGCTTTTTTTAAGCAGGTTTTATTCTGTCGTTATGTTGCTGTTACTTTTATCAAACAACCTAACAAAAACATTCATAAAATAGCATTGCCGCGGCATCGCGCGGCGCTAATTAACTAGTTTTAATTAACAGACGTTTATGAGTTCATTTAGCTTCTTTGAAATACAAGTAACCAAGTACGTAAAAGTTAAAATATTATCTTTTCTCTTAACAAAAGTAATAGAGTGGATGAGAACTCTTGAAAATTGTGAAACTATGAAAAATCATAAGAAACCCATGGGAATCTTTATTTATTAAGAAAAATATATAAATGTTAGTATTGGTTGTTGGGTTTGTGAAGGCTTTGGCCTTGGGCCCATGTTTAGTTTTCTTGTTAATTAAATAGTTAACCCTAATTAGTCTCTATATATATCCATGTCATGTATTGTTTTCTTTTGTACTGAGCAAATAAAGAAAACCCTAGTTGCAGCCCGTGGACGTAGGTCACACCGACCGAACCACGTTAAATCCTCCTGTCGTTTATTGTTCTATTTCTTCTGCGTGATATTCGTTTGTGCGTGTTCGTGTGTTGGTTCCGCTGCGCCGCTTGATTCCTAACAAGTGGTATCAGAGCTTTGGCTCGTTGTACACACGGAAGACACTGAAGAAACGATCGCAGATTGTTGGTTAATTATCTCGGAGATCTTATTTGAAGCTATCTAGGGTTTCTGCCGCCGCCACCACCTAGGGTTCCTCCGCAGCCGCCGCCACAATACAGAGCGTGAACAGTGTTTTCCGGCGTGAACAGTGTTTTCCAGCATGGACAGTGTTTCCGGCGTGAACAGTGTTTTCCGGCGTGGACAGTGTTTCCGGCGTGAACAGTGTTTTTCGGCGTGAACAGTGTTTTCCGGCGTGAACAGTGTTTCCCCTGCGTGAACAGTGTTTTCAGTCGTGAACAGTGTTTTCCGGCCCCGTGAACAGTACTGGCAGAATTTTTTTTCCCTATTTTTTCACTGTTGTTCGGTTCTGTTTGCTACTGTTGTTTTGGGGGCTGTTTTTTGAGTGATTTTTGCGATTAGAGTTCCGGCTGGGATCTCTTGGAGTTGCTGGTTTCGCTCAGGTTTTGCAGGTGAAGCGTCGGGTCGGGTGTTTCGGGTTCTAGGGTTTTGGTTGGAAGTACCGGATCTGGTGTGTCTATCCTTTGTTGACTGGTTATCAACTGTTCAGCGTGCCTGTTTCGTTTGTTTTGTCTCCGGTTTGCTACTATGGATGAAGACGGGAAGACTGTGATCGAAAAGTTCAATGGCACTGATTTTGGTTGGTGGAAAATGCAAATAGAGGCATTACTGTGTCAAAAGGATTTGGATATGGTACTGGAAGAAAAACCTGCGAAAATAGAACAAGCTGATTGGGATCAAAGGACAAGAAGGCTCGTGCGGTTATTACATTGGCTTTGACGAAGAATGTTGCTTTTAATGTCATTAAGGAAACCACGGCTCGTGGTATGATGACTGCTTTGTCAAATATGTATGAAAAACCGTCTGCAGCGAATAAGGTGTTCTTAATTCGGGAGCTGGTGAACACAAGGATGAAAGAAGGAAGCTCAGTGATTGCTCATATTAACAATCTAAATTCAATCTTAACAAGACTTGTATCTGTTGGAATTAAGTTTGACGATGAAGTTCAGGCTCTACTGCTGTTGTCGTCTCTGCCTGATAGTTGGTCTGGAACTGTGACTGCAATTTCAAGTTCTGTGGGGACTAAGGGTTTCACTCTTAATGGTATTTGAGATCTAGTTATGGGTGAAGAAGTCAGACGAAGGAACTCGGGTGAGTCATCTAATAGTGAACTACTAAATGTTGGCAGGGGTCGGGGTAATAACAGGAACAGTGGGAGTCGGGGAAGAAGTTCATCTAAACCTAGGAAGAATGTGAAGTGTTGGAGCTGCAATGAGGTGGGACATGTTAAGAGTCAATGTCTGAATAACAAAGAATTGAACACTGCTGCTGGGGATGTTTCTGATGATGATGCATTGATACTCAGTGTGGAAAACATTGTGGACTCTTGGGTCATGGATTCAGGGGCTTCGTTTCACGCCATGGACAACGGGGAAACGATGGTGAATCTAAAATATGGTGATTTTGGAAAGGTACGATTAGCCAATGACGAGATACTTGAGGTAACAGGAATGGGTGATATTGATCTGGTTACTTCATTGGTACTACATGGAACCTAAAGAATGTCAGGGTGATTCCGGGGCTGAAGAAGAAACTGATTTAAGTTGGTCAGCTGGACGAACAAGGACTGGAAGTGAGGTTTGGTAGTGATAAATGGAGGGTGATCAATGGTAATCTGGTTATTGCTCGTGGTATGAAGTGTGGGTCATTGTATATGGTTGAGGTACCTGCTGAGGGATGTATGACCGTCCCGGTTAAGCACGACAAAATCCGGTTCACTAAATCTGGTGCTAAGAGAGTTCATTTTGCAAACATGAAGTCTGGAGCAGGGATGTTAGGTGAACGAGTTCAGAAGTCTAAACCATTCAGGGGATTCGGTGACAGTGGGAGCACGGGACGTGTTCCGGGTACAGTTACAAAGAACCGTTGGGTTTTAAAAACTGCGACTGAAAAATTCTCTCCTGGTTATTGTTTGCTGAATTTGGAGAGTGATGGTGATTCTCGGTGTGTCTTTGAATCCGGTGGAATATCCAAACCGGTTAAGATGGAGGATGAGTCGTTGGCAGCACTAGCCAAGACTGAGTTGGAGCTCGGGGGAGCTTCAACTGACCCTTTTGGTACTTGATGATGAGGGGTCGCTGCAACTAGGAGATGTGATAAAGTCTTAGCTTGTTCTCAGGGAACTGGAGGCTTGGAAGACTTGTTTAAAGATTACTGAAGTTACTGGACGACTGGGTTGCTTTGTACTTGAATGGCGGGCTAGAATTTATCGCAAAGCCTTCAAGTGGGAGATTGTTAGGTTTGTGAAGGCTTTGGGCTTGGGCCCATGTTTAGTTTTCTCGTTAATTAAATAGTTAACCCTAATTAGTCTATATATATATCCATGTCATGTATTATTTTCTTTTGTACTGAGCAAATAAAGAAAACCCTAGTTGCAGCCCGTGGACGTAGGTCACACCGACCGAACCACGTTAAATCCTTGTGTCGTTTATTGTTCTATTTCTTCTGCGTGATATTCGTTTGTGCGTGTTCGTGTGTTGGTTCCGCTGCGCCGCTTGATTCCTAACATTGGTCCCCCGTGTTGTATCGGGGACTAAAACCATACCAAGTAGCACCTAAAACATTATGTAATGACCACCAACACAACAAGAAACTCAATTTAAAAAATAAATAATAAAACCGAACAAAAAGTAGATGTGAAAATGTTGAACCACGTAGGCGAAACATAAAACAATATATAAGTCGATTGAGAACAGCGCGTTGCGATGTGGCAGTTAAACGCCGGGGGGGGGGGGAGGATAAATGTAAACAATGTTGAACCATACATGCACAAAACGACGTGTTTACTCGCAAAATTTAGAACGAAAGGTAAACCGGAAAATTCGTAAAATATAAAAAGTTTATGGGATCAAATTTAAAAGTAATAAAACATTAGGGTTAACTAGTATTAAGCCCCTGCGTTGCAACGAGCGCGTAAAACTGTAGCATTAAACTCTCACGGAGCATGGGCCGTAAATTATACCAAGTGGCACCAATGTCATATCATCGTCAACGACCACTAACATCGGAAAAGCCCGTAATAGAAAATAAATAAAAAGAATAGAATAAAACCAAACGGAAAATAGACGTAAAAATGTAAAACATTAAAAACAATAACTAAGTCGATCTATAACCCACATGTTGCAACGGGGCCGTTAAACAAAAAAATAATAATAATAGTAATAATAATAGAAATAATAATAATAATAATAAAAATAATAAAAATAATAATAATAATGATGATGATGATGATGATGATGTTATTATTATTATTACTACAATTATATTATTATTAATAGTAGTATTACTGATGTTAATAATATTTATACTGCCGGAATACAGATAGATAAATGCGATTAAGTTAACACATGTCCTCAGAAGCAGGATTACACATTTATCATTAAAAAAAATACACCGCGATCACTAGTAGTAAAATAAAAGGAAGACATTTAAAATCCCGTACATCATTTTTAATTTTTGGCTTTATTATTATTTTTATATGACTGTTATATGATGAATTCCATTTCAATATTTTATTTTAAAAGAGATTTAAGGGAATTAAATATAACAAATCAATTGTATTGTATGGGGGTTTTAGGCAAAGCAAAGGAACCAAAAACAACAGCAAATCCGTGTCATTTGAATCATCAACGTGTCGTGATTAAAATTCGATTTGCTTCCGGTCCTGATGAAAAACCACTTGCTTTTGTGCTGCCGATAAAAAAAAACCAGTGGTCTCTTCTTTTCATTACAAACAATACTCTTCATCTCCTCTCTCCCCGTATCCACTAGCGCTTCTACTCAGAGGATAAGTATGCTATTTGAAATAAGAGGGAGTACGTAACATCCGTAAAATTTAATATTTGTTTAAATTAATAAGAATATTGTTCAGTCGCATGATAAACATGTGAATGAATCTCAGTCGCACGCCTTACGTGCGTATGAGGCTCAATCGCACGATTAACAGGCGTATGGGCTCAGTCGCACGATTGAGTTGTGCGAATGGGTCCAGTCGTGCGACTGAGTATGGCGGCTAAAATATGTAGATGAGAATAAGTAAGGCGGTTAAGAACGTTCAAAAGCAGATTTCTATCTGCAGTATCCCTATCCCCTTGTTTATCTCAAACCCAAACACTCCTGTTTTTGCCAAATCAACGATTTCGGCTTCATTTTGGTAAGTCTCGCTTGGCACGGATCGATATTTGAATACATTAAGCTGTGTATATGGTCGAAATTGATCCAAAAACAAGTTTAAATCTGAGTTTTTGATTCAATCTTTCTAGTAAGTTGAAAACCAAGGATTCGGATCTTAGTTTTTGTGAAGTTTGATGAAATAAGTATCCAAAAAAGTTGTAAATAAGGTGTATATGTTCTATTTTGAATATGGCATAATTTGAATGGTTAAAACTTGAGTTTTTGGATCAAATATGTCAAGAACACAGCTGCTGATCCGTTTCAGGCGAATGAGCCCAGTCGCATGACCCATTCGTGCGAATGAGCCAGTCGCATTGCTCAATCGTGCGACTGAAGCTCAATCGCATGAGCCAATCGCACGAATGGAGGTCATTCGTACAAACCCTCTTCTAGCTCATTCGCACCCCTGTCGTATGGTTCATTCGTACGACTAAGCTTAGTCGCATGATTCAATCATACGAATGAGTCCAGTCGTATAGCCTCAGTCGCATAAAGTGATATGTAGGAAATGATTTCACTAAGTTAGGGTTATTGTTGTAGATTTGCATTGAGAATGAGAGTTTTAGCTACCTTAGTGTATTTGGATTGGTAAACACTTGCTGAAAGCATTAAGGTGAGTTCTAATTGCCTTTTCATGTGTTAATGCTGTTTGACAATGTTGTTTGACAAATCGGGCACTGGCATGCATATAAATGAATAATGATGTAAATAAGAATCTGGAAGTGGTAAATTATGGTGAATGGCGAGGTGGAGTTTTGACCCACCAACTATAGACGGAGTTTTGACCCGTCAACGCCAATTATAGATGGAGTTTTGACCCGTCAACGTGCGAGGTGGAGTTTTGACCCACCAACTATAAATGGAGTTTTGACCCGTACGTGCGAGGTAGAGTTTTGACCCACCAAAATGAATTGATAAAAGAGGTCCATAATTACCTTGTGGATATTCAATATGCATATCAATATACTGGGACAAATAAATGGACTAGTGGATGTTTGTGAATTATTCGATGTTATAACCGTCGATAAATTACTATTATTCAAATGTGGTGTTTATTAGAACTCACCAGGTTATCTGATTTAGTGTTTATTTTCTTATGCATGCCAGGTAATAATAGAGGTGTTCGTGATGGTGCCACACCGAGTTAAAGTTTGGTTCTGGTGTATGATACTGGCTATAATGTTGGGTATTGGGAGAGATGTACATGAAGTTTGATAAAGTTTTAATATGTCGGTTAAAGTGTTGTAGTAATGTTAATGATGTAAACAGTTTTAATGTATGAAAATTCCGATGTGCTTATAATATCTGAAATGTTATAATAACCCAACTTGTAGCTCCTCCTTATTATATTATTATGAAATTGAGGGTGTTACAGAGTACAACAAAGTGGAGTCATCTATTTCCTTAAATAATAAATTCTAAAGGTGTGTGCATGTTTGGTTATAAGACTCGAAATCAACACATCCATCATACATGTAATATGGTTAACTATCCGGACTACAAGAATTGAGGTTATTAGTGGCGACGCCATTAGTGGCGACGAAGGACCTGTCGCCGCTAATGGTCTCGATCCCATATCTAACTTTTCAGTTAATTTGTAGTCGTTGATTAAATGGAGATCTGACGGCTACAATATTTCCGTATTTTTTAGCAATAGCGGCGACGCCTTTAGCGGCGACGCGTCGCCACTAATGCTCTTTCCCCTAATATCTACCTGCGCGCGACATTGCAGCACTTACCTCCACCAAAATTCCACCTGCGCGCGACATTGCCGGTTCTCTCGCTGCCGTCTCCCATCGCCGACCGTCTCCCATCGGCGGTTGTCTCCCCTCGCCGGCCTCTCCCCCTCGCCGGCCTCTCCCCGGATCTCGCGTGATCTCCGGCTTCTTGTCGGCTGCTTCTCCCCGCCGGCTTCTCCCCCTCACCGGCCTCTCCCCTCACCGGCCTCTCCCTTAGCCGGTGAAGACCCTCGCCGGCCGCCGGCTTCTCCCTGCCTGCTGCTTGCTACCTCTTGTTACTACTTTACCCGACATTTAAAGGTAAATTTTTTAGTTTTCTTATCAAAGATTTGGATGAAATTAAGTGTTATTGTCTCCATTTGCTTGATTTTATGTGTATTTGTGTATATGTCTTTGAAGGTATTTGTGTATTTTTGTAGGTTTGAATGAAATGAGTTTGGGTATTTTGCTAGTTGGTTAAAAATTAGTTGTTTAGTTTGGTAGTTGTAGGTTGTGATTAAGTTGGGTAAGTTGTTATAGTTTAGAAGTAAGTTATTGATATTAAAAAAATTCATACATATTGATTTGGTTGTTGATTTGGTTGTTACACGTACAAAACTATCAATGGTAAAGTAATGTTCATAAATTTATACATATTGATTTGGTTGTTACACGTATATCAATGGTAAAGTAATGTTCACAAATTTATACATATTGATTTGGTTGTTTGAAATATAATAATTAACAACACAATCAAATAAGCATCTTTATTAACTTGACATACTTATGTTTGACACTTACCCACATAATAACACTTACCCCAGATAATAATATGTAGAGGTGGCAAGATGGGTAGGTGGGTAACAAGTTCGGGTTAAAATGGCGAATTATTAGTACTTATCAAAACAGGCTAACTCGGTTTGAGTTGACCTGCTAACAATTAGCTAGAATAACAATAAACGACAAGAGAAGGTTATATGCTTTAAAAATATATTACTATAAACCACTCTCAAGCCCTTTGTATACCTATTTGACCCTTTTTATGGCATATTTGATATGAATAATTACTAAAATGGACAGGTTTTGACAAAATAAGCATCTTTATTAACTTGACATACTTATGTTTGAAATCTTCAAAAGTCAACATTAGTTTCGTGTATGAGATAAGATATTCAAAAAGTGAGTTTAGCAGCCTACCATTGTTATGGTTTAATTAGTTCTTTTAAATTTAGTTGTTTAGTTGGTTAATAATAGTAACAACCACTTAAGATATTCAAAAAGTGGGTTTAGCAGCCTATCTGAGTTAATTGATTCATGTAAATATTTAAGTTGCTTGTGTATATATGTATTTATGTATATGCATCATGGTTGTCGATAATAGTGTACAACCAACCCTTGTAAATTCTATATATTATATTTCAGTTGCATCATGGTTGTCGATAAAAGTTGGCTTAACAATCCAAATCGAAGCTCAGAGGAGTATAATAATGGACTCAGCTCTTTTCTTGAGATGTGCAAGAGTCTGGTCGACAATAGAGGTTATGTTTTTTTGTCCGTGTACTAAATGTCGGAATTCGGTCATGCTATCTTTGGTAAAAGTGAAGTATCATTTGTACACGTGGGGTTTCCAGCGTAGTTATTCGGACTGGATTTATCATCATGAACCCTCAATTTCTCAAGTTGTAGTACAAGATGATGTTACGTGTACTAATGATATGACTGGCGTTATTGAAGATCTTATGAAAGTGAATACCAACCTTAACAAAGAGAACCCTTGTACAGAGAGTGAAGGTGTCACTGATGATTTTGAGAACTTGTTACATGAAGTCCAATCAGAATTATATCCCGGTTGTACTAAGTTTTCTTCCCTTGACTTTTTAGCAAAACTTATGCATATCAAGGTGAAAAACAAATGGACTAATAGTTCATTTGATGAGCTCCTTAAGTTGTTGCAATCTTCATATCCAGAAGGCAACAAGATCCCCCTTTCGCATTATGTTGTCAAAAAGACACTAAAGAAGATTGGTTTAGGGTATGAGTCGATACACGTGTGCAAAAATGATTGTGCTCTCTTCTGGAACGACCACAAGTTGTTACAGAATTGTCCCGTTTGTAAGGAGAGTAGATGGGTTGATACAAACACAAAGGGTAAGAAAGTAGCTCACAAGGTGTTACGATACTTTCCTTTGACCCCCCGCCTACGACGTTTGTATTGTTCAAGGCACACGGCAAAGGATATGATATGGCACAGTACTGGACGATCAGAAGAAGGTACGATGCGTCATCCTGTTGATGGATCTTCATGGAAAGAATTTGATAAAAACTACTCTAACTTCGCGAAGGAACCCCGAAATGTTCGCCTAGGGCTTGCAGCTGACGGTTTTAATCCAGTTGGTAACATGAGTTCGGCTCATAGCACGTGGCCGGTTGTACTCACCACATACAATTTGCCTCCATGGTTATGCATGAAAGAGTCCTCATTCATGTTGATTTTATTGATTCCTGGCCCTAAATCACCTGGGAAGGATATGGACGTTTTTCTTAGACCGTTGGTGGATACGCTTAACGAATTATGGCATACAGGCATACGTACTAAAGACGCGGCAACAAACACATTCTTCACAATGAAGGCGGTGTTGTTATGGACTATAAATGACTTTCCAGCCCGTAGTAGTCTATCAGGTTGGAGCGGACAGGGATACAAAGCATGCCCAACTTGCAATGAAGACACTCCTTCAACACGCGTAACAAATAAAGTTGTATATGTTGGTCATCGTCGGTTCTTAGATGCTAACCATCCATGGAGAACAAATTGGGAATTTAATGGGCAACCAGATACAAGAGCACCTCCTAAACAATTTAGTGATGCTGATATACAGGCTCAACTCGATCGTTTACTCCCTCGTCTACCGGGCAAGCATCCTAGTTTTGGAGGTGTTATGAGAAAGCGAGAGGAGTTTGAGTTAAACTAGACTAAACGAAGCATATTTTTTGAACTTGAGTATTGGTCTTCTTTGCAGCTTAAGCACAATTTAGATGTGATGCATATTGAGCGAAATGTGTGCGATAGTTTGCTCGGTACTCTTTTAATGAATGATAAAACAAAAGACACGTCAAACGCATGTGTTGACTTGGAAAAGGTAAACATTCGAAAGACATTGTGGTTGAAAAAAAATGCTAATGGCAAGTTATGTAAGCCGCACCCAAAATACTCATTCCAAGTCAATGATCAAAAGCTTTTCTGTGAGTTTATTAAAAATGTTAAATTGCCAGATGGGTTTGGATCTAATATTAGCAAGAGAGTGACAGATAATTATACAAACATTACTGGGTTAAAAATCTCATGACTGTCATATTCTAATGTAACGTTTGATGCCAATTTGGGTTAGAGGATTTTTGGCAAAAGATGTATATACACCAATAATCGATCTTTGTATGTTTTTAAGCAACTTTGTTCCAGAACATTATTGGTTGAAGATATGAAGAAAGCAACACTTGCCATTCTGACAATCTTATGTCAGTTAGAGTTGATCTATCCTCCTGCTTTTTTTGACATCATGGTTCATTTGGTTTTGCACTTACCTGATGAAGCGATTCTTGGAGGTCCAGTGTGTATGAGATGGATGTATCCATTTGAAAGATATATGAAAAAACTTAAAAATTATGTCAGAAACAAGGCAAAGCCAGAAGGTTGTATAGCGGAAGGCTATATTGCAGAAGAAGCTCTATCATTTTGTTCGAGGTACCTTCGAGATGTTGAAACTCAGTTCAATCGCCCTGACAGAAACGAGGATGTTGTTGTCGATAAAAGAAAGTTGTGGGTGTTTGAGTCTCTTTGTCGTCCGGCTAGTACCTTGAAGATCAAACATCTTTCTGTAAGAGAAAAATTAAAATTGGAATGGTTTGTCCTCGATAGCATCGAAGAAATTAGGAACTACATGAAGTAAGTGTTACTATCATTAACTTTCCATAATATATTTGTTAAGTATTTATTTTTTCCTTACTTGTATATTTTTATTATCAATGTAGTGAATTCAAATCTGAAAAGCCCCATGATGATGTTCAAACTAATTTTTCTATGTGGTTTCTTGAGAAGGTAATACATATATAGTTGTCAGTTAGTTATACATATCTATATATCATGTGTATAACTATATATTTCTAACTATATTAGGTCTATTCGATGAAAAAGCAAAATTCTCCAGAATTCCACTCAGAGTTGTAGTCTATTTCCATGGGTGCGAGTGTAAATATCTTTACTTACACCGCGTGTATAGTCAACGGTGTTAGGTTTATGGTACTTGACCGTGATGCACGGTGTACAACACAAAACTCCGGTGTGTTAGTGGAAGGAGAAAATGATGAGAAGTATTATGATCAATTAGAAGAGATTACTGAGATGCATTATCCAAATGGTTATTCAACTGTCCTATTTCGGTGCAAGTGGTACGATACCCGAAGGGGTGTTAGATTTGAAAATAATATCACAAGTATCAACACTGATCAAGAATGGGACAAAGAAGATCAACTCATATTTGCTTCGCAGCCCAAACAAGTGTTCTACATCCAAGAACCTTCTCATGAAAACCAAAACAATAACAACCGATGGGTCGTCGAGCAAGTTAATCATCGAAAAATATGGGATCTACCGTTGTACGAGAATGTACAAACAGTTGACGAGAATGTTCAAAATGTTGACCATGACTTACCCGAAGATCTTGATGTTGTCCACAACAACTCTTCCTCTGGTATAAGATTGTTCATTGACTTTAGGCAATACTTGCCAAGCAGTTCTATTTCCCAGGGTGAGCCCGCTGAAGTGTCCGAGGATGAGACCGATGAATTGTCTAAGGGCGAGCACGATGAAGCGTCCGAGGACGAATCAGATTATTACACTGAGGGGTTTGAGAGTGATACTGAAGTGTCTGAGGGAGAGATATCTGAGGGATCTGATTAAAAGTAGGTTGGAAAACTGTATTCACATTGTATTTGTATTTGTATTTATATTTTAAAGTAGGTTGGAAAGCTGTATTCATATTATATTTTTGTCTCACATATCTTATAACATTTCAGTATGATTTCCCTTGCGTATTTGATACTGTACATGATAACCGATATGATGGGCCATGGAGGAGATGGTTCTGGACAGGACCCACCACCACCTGGCGGCTTTGGATCTGGGCATGGACACTACGAGGAGGGTTGTAAGTCTTATTATAAACTATTTATAAATCCTATGATAGATAATTATTTATTGTGAATGATAATTTTTAATTGATTTTGCAGCACCACCTCGTAGGAAAACTCGTGGGATTGCAAAAAACTATCGCCTAGAATCCGAGGTCTTGGAAGAAGGAGGGCGCTTAACTTTGCAATTTGACAGGCAAGCGACTTTTACCCCGGTTGGACACAAGAAAGATTTGTTTAGCCGGGAAGTGGGGTTATACATGTGGCGGAACATTGCATTTGATAAAGGTAGTTGGAGACAGGTTTCAGAAGCTCAACAGAATGCATTGTACGAGCACCTCGCGGTAAATGATTTATTTAAGTTTATCTTATGTTGAGATCTTTGTTTTTTACTTGACTAACTTCTTTTGTTTATTTTTTTTAGAAATCATTCGATCTGGAGCAGATTGATCGGGACGTTGATCGATCTAAGTTAAAGATGGGAATTTTTCAATATACATGAAGCGATACAGAGATCGCAAAGCAGATGCAAAAAGACGTTTTCGAGAGTTTGGAGGGGATGTCGAGAGAGCTCTAGCCAATGTTCCTGAAGGGATGACTCCGGCTAATTGGTAGAGTGCCATTAGACATTTCATGTCAGAGAAGCATAAAAAACAGTCACTCGTTAACCAAGCAAATCGTCAACTTCAAAAATACCCAAACCGAGGGGGGGCATCATCATATAGCAGCACAACTTATAAAAAAGTAACGTTTGGTTATATATATATTATATATATATATATATATATATATCTTATACGTGCTAGTTGTGATAAAAAATAATATTTAATGTTAAACAGGATCAAAGTCACCTACAGACTTTCATTGATGCTCATACACTTAAAGATGGGACGATTGATAGCGCAGCAACTGAAACAATTGTTAGTAACTATTTAAATTTAATTTTTGTTACTTGCATATATAATTCACCTTTTGTAAACTACAGCGGCGATTAGAGGATGAGTTGGCTGCCCAAACTCAAGGAGATGATCAAGTGAATGCGTTTGAAAATATCCTCGGTACTAGGCGCGGATGGACCCGAGAGATTGGGTTCAAACCTTCTTCAAAAGCCCCGATTACCCATGATAAGTCTCAACCACCGCCAACAATCGCATTCACACGGGTAACAATAACATTATTTATAATGACCTTAAATTTATATATATGTTATTAGTTTGGTAAATGTTATTAGTTTGACCCGTTTAGACGGGTCATCATAAAATGGACAAAATGGAATTTGACTTAAGTATACTTTTATTGTAGGAATAAATTGATGCCTTGTTCCAAGACCTATATTTTAGAGATCAACTTCAAAATTATGGGCAAAATAAACAAGTTAGTGATGAGGACGGTGAAGACGATGAAGATGATGAAGCTTAATTGATAAATGTATGTTGACTTAATTTAGAATGTAATGTATGAATGGATGTTGATTTAGTTTAGTTTTAGAATGTAATGTATGAATGGATGTTGACTTAATTAGTTTAGTTTTTAGGTTTAGGATGTACCTAGATGGAATTTTAAAACGTTATGTTTGTAACGACTGGATTTATGTTCATGTATGGTAATTTATGTTTAGAGTTAGTAAATATATGCAGAATATGCAGATTGTTATGTATAAATTTGTATTGGAAATATAGGAAAACTGAAAAATGCAGCAGGAATCTGTAATAGATGCGCAGGGGTATTAGCGGCGACATTTTGGCATTAGGGGCGACATATTTTCGTCATTTCTGCAGGTTTTAGCGGCGACTCAATAGTGGCGACCTAGGAGTAATAGCGGCGACTTTATTAGCGGCGAAATTTTGATCATTAGCGACGTTTTATTAGCGGCGACTTGTCGCCGCTAAAGGTAATAGCGGCGACTTTAGGGGTCTTTAGCGGCGACTTTGGTCGCCCCTAAAAACCTGTTTCCTTGTAGTGAATTAGTAAACGTGTACAAAAATATGTGAAAAAGCTATTACTCATACTTTACATGTATAATAACAAAATGTATAAAAGTTAATAAATAAATAACATAAAATTATTTTGTTCACACGTTTAATATTTTCCATCAACAAAATCAACAAATATAATATTGTTCGTTAGTATTCGTGCGCGTTATGCAACGGCTATAACTTGTTACAATTGTTTTCCTATAAAACACAATCTGCACCAAATATTTTCTTCAAGATTTCACACACACACATAAACACACACAAAAACACACACAAAAACACACACAACAACACGCACAACGTTCAGAACTGTTGTTCATCATATTCGATTCATCGTCGTTTTTCTTCATCATATTTGATGAGAAATCTAGGGTTAATAGTCGCTGGCGGGGAATAATCCGGATAGGAATCGAAATCGATTCGAGATCCCTTTCGCCATTTTCACTTCCATTGTTCTGATTTCAATCAGATAATTTTATGTTTGTTTTGAACTTTTAAGAATTTTAGCCCTAGTTTTTCGAAGTCTTAAATTTCGTGTTTCAATGCACATAGGGTTCTTTCCTGTGTGTTCGATTTGGTTTCATGAGATTGTATTCAGTTCTTTTGTCTGTTTTTGGTCTTCGTTCGACTTTTTGGTTGATCCATTTACGTTTTTGCTCTTTTGTGAAAGGGCTTGTTGATCTAGGGTTTACGTTATTGCTGGTATCATATCACTGTAAGACGTCCGATCATTATCTAAGGGTTCTATATGGTCTCCCTATATGGAATTTCTATTGCCCGAAGAGAAAGACAACAATCTTCGGTGGTATATCACTGTAAGTTGCAAATGTGATTGGCCTATTGAATGAACACTTTGGCCTATAGTCTATGATTCTTTGTTATTTCTTTCTTTTCCGTTTAATATTATACTAATCGCTAGTTGTATAAGTCAATCTTATTCACCGATTGCCATTAGAACTAATATACCCTGTTTTTCACTTTGTTTCAGAATATTTTTGACTAATATTTTGTACGTGAAGTTTCTCTAACAATACTTTCTAGTTTCTACAATGAACATGTGTTATATAAAAGTGTCGGATCTCTTGTTATTTCTTTGTTTTCCTTTTATTATTAGATTTATTGCACTATAATCACTGATTGCTATTAGATGTGCTGTAACCATTGTTTTTCACGCAGGTTGAAAATATTCAGGTTCTTGTTAATGTATCTTTGTTCAGGTTTAACTACACCTTAGACTGATTATCTGATCACATTAACAAAATTTTTTGGTTTACGTTTCATGTTCTATAAACCAAAAATTTTACATTTTGATTTTGTCCTGTATTTTGTACCTGAAGATTCTAACACCCCATTTAGAATCTTCTTTCAGCTTATGGATGTTTCTTGCTGTTTTCACTGTTGCTCCCCATATGGAATTTTTGCTGCTTGAAGTTGCTAGCGGAAAGAATCTGCCGGCATCATGAATATATCACTGTAAGACATTCTATACATTCCTAGTTTCTTTAGCAAAAGCTTCTACAATAATCATCTACTATATATGAGTGTGGGATGTTGAAATGAAAACTTTGGTAATAGTTTTTAAAATAACACATGGTTCTTACACTTGAAACCCAAAATAAGTTGGTACTTAAGAACACTTATTTCAAAACCAGGGTCTTTTAGCATTTAGGTTTTTCTCTTGAGATTCATTGAGGTATGAACTGACGTAAGGTTTTGAACTGGAACTTTTGCTGATTCATGTTGTATGCATAATGCAATGCTATTAAATGTTATTTTGATTCACATTTCTATTGATCTTTGATTGTTTTCATAAGATAACTAAAAACATTGAGTTTAGTGTTCTATACGCATTTAGAAAAAAAGATTGTGTGCTTTATATATTTGTGGTGCATGGACTTGTTTTTGAATCCATGTATGCAGTCATACTTTGTCTTCAACTGTTATTCACATCTTATGGCCTGCTGCAGGTTACATCTTATGCCCTGCTGCAAGTACCCTTTCCCATTAACTAATAACTATAAATTTTCACCCGCTGTATCCTTCATATATTAATGATTCTGATTGATGCGAAAGAAAATTGATATGTATATACTGGATTCGCTTGGTATCTCGTGCTGATTTTAGGTGGATTGCTTGGCTTTATTATGGTTATGATTATGTTTCATGTACTTACTACTGTGATTTTGTGCACTAATGTTAAAATTCAGCCGTAAATTTTTGTTTGTTATACCTTTCTTCTGTGAATATTTGCAAGAGTTGATGATTGAAGTATCAAAACTGTTGGCACTATCAACATTGATAGTACCAATTTGGATGATATAGGGCTTGATTGTCAATTAAATAATTGTTGGCATATTTTTCATGTTCTATAAGTTTTGTATTTTAGATTTTGTCCTTTGAATTGTACCTGAAGTTTGTAACACCCTGTTAAGACTTCTCTTTCTGCTTATGTGTGTTTCTTTTCGTTTGCATTATTTTTCCATATATGGAGTTTTTGCCACAATAATTTCCGGGTGGAAGAGTCTGTTTAGGAGAGAAAGACAACACTGTTGGCATCCAAAGTATATCACTGTAAGTCATTAACACCATTTTTGGCTTATGTTTCATGTTCTACTAAACAACATTTTTATGTTTTAGATTTTTCAAATAAGTTTGTACCTGTAGTTTCTAACACCAAGTTAAGAATTATTTTTCATCTTATTGGTGTTTCTTGCTCCGTTTGTGAGGTTTTTGCTTCCTGTTATTGCGGGTGGGAAGAGTCTTTATAGATGAGAGACCACACTGTTGGTATCATAAGTTATCATGGTAAGTCGTTAAAAATGTTATTGACATATATCTGATGTTCTGTAAAACAACATTTTCATATTTTATATTTTGCCTATATATAGTACATAACACGCCATTTGGAATTTTCTTGCAGCTTAGGGGTGTTTCTTGTTGCTTTCATTATTGCATCTCATATGGAAATTTTCTGTCCATATTTGCTAGTGGGAAGAGTCTTTATGGAAGATAAAGACAAGACTGTTGGCATCATAAGTAATCATGGCAAGTCCCTAAAAATTTATTTGATGTATATATATGGTATTCTGTAAAACAACATTGTCATAATTCAGATTTTTCCCTCTATTTTGTACCTAACACGCCATTCAGAATTTTCTTGCAGCTTAGGCGTGTAACATATTGCTTCTTATATGAAATTTTTTCTACCCGTATTTGCTGGTGGAAAGAGTCTTTAAACACCGGTGTTGGCATCTCACTGTAAGACATTCTACCTGCCTAGTCTATGTACAAAAAGGTTCTCCCACAAACATGTGACATATACAGGTGTGATCTGCGTGTTGAAACAAAAACTCTGGCCATAGTTAAATTTCACCTAAGTTAATTGTGGTATTGGTTCTTTTTATTTGCACCACTAGTGATACATGTCTTGTTAGAGTTTTTGTCATAGTTAATTGCTTGAACCATCTCAATCATGGATGGTTCCTTTAGGATTACGTCTTTGATAGCTGATTTTGTGGATTTTCATTATGTACTTGATACTAGTTTTTAACATAGCTTTTGGTTCTTACACCTGGAACCCTTACTGAGTTGGGACTTAACCTGCCTATTTCCAAAATTGTAGTGTTTTTAGCTTTCAGTTTCTATCCTGAAACTTTTTGAGGTATGAACTGAACTAAGGTTTACAGTTGAAATTTCACTTATTCATGTTATATGCATTATGCAATGTGATTAAAGTGTTATTTTGAATAAGTTCTAATTCACATTTCTGTTCTTGATTGTTCCATAAGATAACTTGTGTTTCATATTCTTTAAAACGACATTTTTTGAATTTTACATTTTGTGTTACATTCTGTACCTAAAGTTCTAACACCCTGTTATAGGCATTATGCTATGCGATTAAAGTGTTTTTTTTATTAAGTTCTAACTGACATTTCTGTAGAGCCTTGGTTGTTCTATAAGACAACTTATGTTTCATGTTCTACAAAACTACCTTTTTGTTGTTCTGTTCTGTCCCTGAAGTTTCTAACACAACTGTTAAGATTTTTTTTTTCAGTTTATGGGTGTTTCATGCAGTTTTCGTTGTTGCTTCCTACATGGAATCTTTGTTGCCCGTATCTGCTTGAGGGAAGAGTCTTTATATAAAACTACCTTTTTGTTGTTCTGTTCTGTCCCTGAAGTTTCTAACACAACTGTTAAGAATTTTTTTCCAGTTTATGGGTGTTTCATGCAATCTTCATTGTTGCTCCCTACATGGAATCTTTGTTGCCCATATCTGCTTGAGGGAAGAGTCTTTCTAGGAGAGATAGACGACGACTGTTCATCAAAAGTGTCACTGTAAGTCATTCTTTACCTACCTAGTTTCTGTTGCTAAAGTTCCTGCCACAAACATGTGATATATACGAGTGATCTTTGGACTACATATGGGATCTCTTCTTATTTCATTCTTTGCCATTTAATTTTTATTATTGCTATTGCGCTATTTTTCACTTAGGTTTAGAATTTTCAAGTACTTGTTATGCAATATTATGCATACACTAACGTACCTTAGTTGAGATTGACCTGCACCTTTTGAGTGTTCCTGAACCATGGATGTGATGGATTTTGAATTCTTTAATAGTTTCTTGTTGTTCCGTAGAATGAGATGTTATGTCAACGAAGTATGTCGATCAAGTTCAGGTTAATAGACATTCCCATTCCCAATTGCTTTCCTTGTTCACTTACATATGCCTAGCTAGTTCATGATCACACACTGATGTTAATTCTGCTGCACATTTCTTTTTGCCATGCTCTTGATCGAGGAAGTTTGCTTTCCTTGTTAACTTACACACTGATCAGCGTATTGAAACAAACGCTTTGGCCTATAGTCTACGATCCCTTGTTATTTCTTTCTTTTCCATTTATATAATACTTATTGCTAGTTGTATAAGTAAATAGTATTCACCATATAGCCTTATTTTTCACCCTGTTTTTTTGACTAATATTTTGTACGTGAAGTTTCTAGCATCCCGTTAAGATATTTTTTTTCAGCTTATGTGTGTTTCTTGTTGTTTTCATTGTTGCTCCCTATGCTGAATTTTTGTTGCGTATATTTGTGGTTGGAAATCACAAGTATAACGCCGTAAGACATACTCTACCTACCTAATTTCTCTTGTTATTATTTCCTTATCAATTAGTATTAGTTTTATTGCAATTTGTACAAGTAAAACTATTATCAGACTGCTATTAGATGTGCTGTAACCATTGTTTTTCTCTCAAGTTGAAAATATTCAGGTTCTTGTTATGCATACACTAATGTATCTTTATTCATGTTTACCGGCATGTTAGAGTGTTTGTGTGACCACGTTAACAAGATTTTTTGGCATATGTTTCATGTTCTACAAAAACAACATTTTTACATTTTAGATTTTGTCCTATTTATTCTACCTGAAAATCCTTAACACCCTGTTTAGAGTCTTCTTTCAGCTTGTGGATGTTTCTTGCTGTTTTCAGTATTGGCCCGAATATGGAGTTTTTGCTGCTTGAAGTTGCTAGCCGAAAGAAACTGTTGGCATATCACTGTAAGACATTCTTTACCTACCTAGTTTCTGTAGCAAAAGTTTCCGCCATGGACATCTATTATACACGAGTGAAATGAAAACTTTGGTAATAGTATTAAAAATAGCAAATGGTTCTTACACTTGAAACCCAAAATAAGTTGGCACTTAAGAGCGCTTATTTCAAAACCAGGGATCTTTTAGCATTTAGTTTTCGGTCTTAAATTTCATTGAAGCATGAACTGCCCCTAAGGTTTTATAATGGAGATTTTGCTGATTCATGTTGTATGCATAATGCAATGCTATTAACTGTTATTTTGATTAAGTTTCGATTCACATTTGTATTGATCTTTGATTGTTTTCATAAGATAACTAAAAACATTGAGTTTAGTGTTCTATGCACATTTATAAAAAAAGATTGTGTGCTTGATATATTTGTGGTACATGGACTTGCTTTTAAATCCATGTATGCAGTCATACTTTGTCTTCAACTGTTATTTACATCTTATGGTCCTGCTGCAAGTACCCTTTCCAATTAACTATAAATTTTCACCCGCTGTATCCTTCATATATTAATGATTCTGATTGATGCGAAAGAAGATTGATATGTATATACTGGATTCGCTTGGTATCTCGTGCTGGTTTTAGGTGGATTGCTTGGCTTTATTATGGTTATGATTATGTTTCATATGTACTTACTACTGTGATTTTGTGCACTAATATTAAAATTCAGCCGTAAATTTATGTTGGTTATACCTCTCTTCTGTGAATATTTGCAAGAGTTGATGATTGAAGTATCAAAACTGTTGGCACTATCAACATTGATAGTACCAATTTGGATGATATAGGGCTGATTGTGAATTAGAATATTTTTGGCATATTTTTCATGTTCTATAAGTTTTATATTTTATATTTTGTCCTTTATTTTGTAGCTGAAGTTCGTAACACCCTGTTAAGACTTTTCTTTTTGCATTTGTGTGTTTCTTTTTGTTTTCATTATTTTTCCATACATGGAGTTTTTGCCACAAGAATTTCCAGTTGGAAGAGTCTGTTCAGGAGAGAAAGACAACACTGTTGGCATCCAAAGTATATCACTGTAAGTTATTAACACCATTTTGGCTTATGTTTCATGTTCTATAAAACAACACTTTTAAGTTTTAGAGTTTTCAAATAAGTTTGTACCTCTACTTTATAACACCAAGTTAAGAACTACTTTTCATCTTGTGGGTGTTTCTTGCTGTTTTGTTTATTGCTCCCTTTATGAGGTTTTTGCTTCCTGTAATTGCGGGTGGAAAGAGTCTTTATAGAAGAGAGACAACACTGTTGGCATCATAAGTAATCATGGTAAGTCGTTAAAAATGTTATTGACATATATATGATGTTCCGTAAACCAACACTTTCCAATTTTATATTTTGCCCTATATATTGTACATAACACGCCATTCAGAATTTTCTTGCAGCTTAGGGATGTTTCTTGTTGTTTTCGTTATTGCTTCTCATATGGAATTTTTCTGTCCATATTTGCTGGTGGAAGAGTCTTTATGAAAGATAAAGACAAGACTATTGGCATCATAAGTAATCATGGTAAGTCCCTAAAAATATGTTTGACGTGTAGGTACCAGTCCCTTATTTGATTACTACAAACTTGTGAATGAAGATGTATGAAATTGAAAAGTGAATAAAGAGAGTTGCAGAGAAGAAAAATGAAAGCAAGAGTTCTATTTTCCAATAATAAACCATGCCTTATAAAGGCTACAATTCAACCCACGTTCAATTAAAAACAATACCACCTACCCACTAGACCACTACTACCTATTCAAAAGTATAACTCCTTAAGAATCGGTCCCTCACATTCACCTAGGTCAAACTCCATATTTTTTATTTAATTTAAACATTAAACAAAACAAACTACAATACTAAATAACCAAAACCAATCCTAAACCGACCCATCAAGATTAAACCCAACATTCACCCCCTTAATCTTGACACGTTCTTTCATTAAAGCAATGTTGGTTCCTCCTCTTGGATCAAGTTGGCTTCGTTGTCTTTATCCTTCCATTTTGTACACTCGTAGCTAAAATGCCCAAACGTTCCACAATCATAGCAACGAATCCCACTCTTGTTACCTCGACCCGTTCCTCTACCTCGTCCTCTTCCACCTCGGTCATTGTTTCTTCCACGTCCTCTTCCTCGACCACTACTATCAACTTTTGCCATCAAAAGTTGACCACTTTCATCATCCTTCCCTTCTTGAAGTCTTTCTTCATAAGCTTTCACTCTACCAACCGCCTCTTCAAATGTCATCTTTTTAAGATCCGAAAATTGTTCAATTGGTGCAACAATTGGCAAATATTTTTTAGGAAGAGAAGTTAGAAACTTTCTCACAATTACCTCATCTTCAAGAGTTGAACCAAGACTTTTAAATTTAGCAACAATACCGCTAATTTTTCCCGCAAAGTCATTGATTGATTCATTTTCTTTCATCTTTAGAATCTCCAACTCGTTTCTTAAAGTTTGCAACCTTGCATTTTGCACCCGTTCGGCTCCTATATACCGAACCCGAATGGATTCCCAAACTTCCTTCACGTTTTTATGTTTGGCAACCTGCAAAAGAACATCCTCGGGAAGGGTTTGATAAATTATTCCTTTAGTGGTAAAGTTCTTCTTTTCATCAACCTCATCCTTGGTTATGGCATCCCAATAACCATAAGCTCTCAATACGGTCTCAATCATAATAGACCAAGTAGTGTAATTGGTCTCGGTCAACTTCGGGCACTGAAATGGAACGTTAGTACCTTGCTCTTTAACAACAATATTCTGATTTTCTCCGGACATTCTTCCTTCTTCGTTCGGTCACTTGAGTCGGTCTTCTTGGTCTCGGTCTTGGTTCCTTCGAGCGCGGCTCGTCGGTCTTTAGATTGCTGGAATCTCCTTCCAGTCGGTCACGTTCTTCGGTCTAACTCGGCCGCCGGTCTTTAATGCGGCTGATCGGTCTTCTTCTTCACCGGAACTCAAACTCCGACGCGGTCTTCTTTCTCGGTCTTTACTTCTGTTGTGATTCACATGGAATCACCCCCTTCTTCTTCTAGTCGAGCGCTGGAGCTCTGATACCAAATGTAGGTACCAGTCCCTTATTTGATTACTACAAACTTGTGAATGAAGATGTATGAAATTGAAAAGTGAATAAAGAGAGTTGCAGAGAAGAAAAATGAAAGCAAGAGTTCTATTTTCCAATAATAAACCATGCCTTATAAAGGCTATAATTCAACCCACGTTCAATTAAAAACAATACCACCTACCCACTAGACCACTACTACCTATTCAAAAGTATAACTCCTTAAGAACCGGTCCCTCACATTCACCTAGGTCAAACTCCATATTTTTTATTTAATTTAAACATTAAAATAAACAAACTACAATACTAAATAACCAAAACCAATCCTAAACCGACCCATCAAGATTAAACCCAACATGACGTATATATATGGTGTTCTGTTAAACAACATTGTCATAATTCAGATTTTTCTCTCTATTTTGTTCCTCACACGCCATTCAGAATTTTCTTGCAGCTTAGGGGTGTTTCTTCTTAACATTATTGCTTCTTATATGAATTTTTTTCTGCCCGTATTTGCTGGTGGGAAGAGTCTTTATAACCGTTGTTGGCATCTTACTGTAAGACATTCTACCTGCCTTGTCAATGTACAAAAAGGTTCTCCCACCAACATGTGTTATATACAGGTTTGATCTGCGTATTGAAAAGAAAACTTTGGCCATAGTTAAATTTCACCTAGGTTAATTGTGGTATTGGTTCTTTTTATTTGCACCACTAGTGATACATGTCTTGTCAGAATTTCGGTCATAGTTAATTGCTTGAACCATTTCAATCATGGATGGTTCCTTTAGGATTATGTGTTTGATAGCTGATTTTGTGGAATTTCATTATGTACTTGGTACTAGTTTTTAACATAGCTTTTGGTTCTTACACCTGAAACCTTAACTGAGTTGGGACTTAACCTGCCTATTTTCACATTCTGGCATTTTTTAGCTTTCAATTTCCTTCTTGAAACTTTTTGAGGTATGAACTGAACTAAGGTTTATAGTTGAAATTTTACTTATTCATGTAATATGCATTATGCAATGTGATTAAGTGTTATTTTGAATAAGTTCTAATACATATTTGTGTAGATCCTTGATTGTTCCATAAGATAACTTATGTTTCATACTTTCATGTTCTTTAAAACAACAAATTTTGTATTTTACATTTTATGTTACATTCTGTACCCAAAGTTCTAACACCCCGTTATATGCATTATGCAATGCGATTAAAGTGTTTCTTTATTAAGTTCTAACTGATATTTCTGTAGAGCCTTGGTTGTTCTATAAGACAACTTATGTTTCATGTTTTATAAAACTACCTTTTTGTTGTTATGTTCTGTCCCTGAAGTTCCTAACACAACTGTTAAGATTTTTTTTTCAGTTTACGAGTGTTTCATGCAGTTTTCATTGTTGCTCCCTTCATGGAATCTTTGTTTCCCGTATTTGCTTAAGGGAAGAGTCTTTCTAGGAGTTATAGATGACGACTGTTTATGAAAAGTATGTCACTGTAAGTCATTCTTTACCTACCTAGTTTCTGTTGCAAAAGTTCGTGCCACAAACATGTGATTTATACGAGTGTGATCTTTGGACTATATATGGGATCTCTTCTTATTTCATTTGTTGCCAATTAATTTTATTATTGCTATTACGCTATTTTTCACTTAGGTTTTGAATATTCAAGTACTTGTTATGAACCATGGATGTGATTGATCTTGACTTCTTTAATAGGTTTTGTTGTTCGGTATAATGAGATGTTATGTTAACGAAGTATCTTGATCAAGTTCAGGTTAATAGACATTCCCATTTCCTATTGCTTTCCTTTACCACTTACATATGCTTAGCCAGTTCATGATCACACACTGATGTTATTTCTGCTGCGCATTTCTTTTTTCCAGGTTCTTGATTGAGGAAGTTTGCTTTCCTTGTTCACTTACAAACTGATCAGCCTATTGAACAAACACTTTGGCCTATAGTCTAGGATCCCTTGTTATTTCTTTGTAGTCCGTTTAATATTATACTTATCGCTAGTTGTATAAGTAAATCGTATTCGCCGATTGCCATTAGAACTGATATGCCCTTATTTTTCACCCTGTTTCAGAATATTTTTGACTAATATTTTGTATGTGAAGTTTCTAGCACCCCGTTAAGATATTTCTTTCAGCTTATGTGTGTTTCTTGTTGTTTTCATTGTTGCTCCCTACAATGAATTTTTGTTGCGTATATTTGTGGTTAGAAGTCATTTTAAGATAGAAAGACAACAAGTGTTGAAGTTGACGTTGAAACATATCTGGCAAGTACTTGGGCTATCTACAAAATAATATTTCTCTGGACAATTGTTAGCAGTTGCAAGATCAAGATTAAGACATGCTTTTTAGGTTCTTGATTCAGACTTGTTAGGTGTTGTTTGTTTTTTATCTAGATATGTTTGTGGTTAGAAGTCATTTTAAGATAGAAAGACAACAAGTGTTGGTATCATAAGTATATCGCCGTAAGACATTCTCTACCTACCTAATTTCTCTTGTTATTTTTTCCTTGTCAATTAATATTAGTTTTATTGCAATTTGTACAAGTAAAACTATTATCAGACTGCTATTAGATGTGCTGTAACCATTGTTTTTCTCTCAGGTTGAAAATATTCAGGTTCTTGTTATGCATACACTAATGTATCTTTATTCATGTTTATCGGCATGTTAGAGTGTTTGTATGATCACATTAACAAGATTTTTTGGCATATGTTTCATGTTCTACAAAAACAACATTTTTACAATTTAGATTTTGTCCTATTTATTTGTGTATTTGAAAATCCTTAACACCCTGTTTAGAATCTTCTTTCAGCTTATGGATGTTTCTTGCTGTTTTCATTATTGCCCCTAATATGGAGTTTTTGCTGCTTGAAGTTGCTAGCCGAAAGAAACTGTTGGCATGATGAGTATATCTCTGTAAGACATTCTTTACCTACCTAGTTTCTGTAGCAAAAGTTTCCGCCATGGACATCTATTATGTACAAGTGAAATGAAAACTTTGGTAATAGTATTAAAAATAGCACCTGGTTCTTACACTTGAAATGCAAAATAAGTTGGCACTTAAGAGCGCTTATTTCAAAACCAGGGATCTTTTAGCATTTAGTTTTCGGTCTTAAATTTCATTGAAGCATGAACGGCCCTAAGGCATGTTAGAGTGTTTGTGTGATCACATTAACAAGATTTTTTGGCGTATGTGTCATGTTCTACAAAAACAACATTTTTACATTTTAGATTTTGTCCTATTTATTTGTGTATTTGAAAATCCTTAACACCCTGTTTAGAATCTTTTAGCATTTAGTTTTCGGTCTTAAATTTCATTGAAGCATGAACGGCCCTAAGGCATGTTAGAGTGTTTGTGTGATCACATTAACAAGATTTTTTGGCGTATGTGTCATGTTCTACAAAAACAACATTTTTACATTTTAGATTTTGTCCTATTTATTTGTGTATTTGAAAGTCCTTAACACCCTGTTTAGAATCTTCTTTCAGCTTATGGATATTTCTTGCTGTTTTCATTATTGCCCCCAATATGGAGTTTTTGCTGCTTGAAGTTGCTAGCCGAAAGAAACTGTTGGCATGATGAGTATATCACTGTAATACATTCTTTACCTACCTAGTTTCTGTAGCAAAAGTTTCCGCCATGGACATCTATTATATACGAGTGAAATGAAAACTTTGGTAATAGTATTAAAAATAGCACATGGTTCTTACACTTGAAACGCAAAATAAGTTGGCACTTAAGAGCACTTATTTCAAAACCAGGGATCTTTTAGCATTTAGTTTTCGGTCTTAAATTTAATTGAAGCATGAACGGCCCTAAGGTTTTATAATGGATATTTTGCTTATTCGTGTTGTATGCATAATGCAATGCTATTATTTGTTATTTTGATTAAGTTTTGATTCACATTTGTACTGATCTTTGATTGTTTTTATAAGATAACTAAACACATTTGAGTTTAGTGTTCTATGCACATTTAGAAAAAAAGATTGTGTGTTTGATATACTTGTGGTACATGGACTTGCTCTAAATCCATGTATGCAGTCATACTTTGTCTTCAACTGTTATTTACATCTTATGGCCTGTGCAAGTTACATCTTATGTCCTGCTGCAAGTACCCTCTCCAATTAACTATAAATTTTCACCAGCTATATCCTTCCTATATTAATGATTCTGATTGATGCGAAAGAAGATTGATATGTATATACTGGATTCGCTTGGTATCTCGTGCTGGTTTTAGGTGGATTACTTGTGGTACATGGACTTGCTTTAAATCCATGTATGCAGTCATACTTTGTCTTCAACTGTTATTTACATCTTATGGCCTGTGCAAGTTACATTTTATGCCCTGCTGCAAGTACCCTTTCCAATTAACTATAAATTTTCACCCGCTATATCCTTCCTATATTAATGATTCTGATTGATGCGAAAGAAGATTGATATGTATATACTGGATTCGCTTGGTATCTCGTGCCGCTTTTAGGTGGATTGCTTGGCTTTATTATGGTTATGATTATGTTTCCTGTACTTACTACTGTGACTTTGTGCACTAATGATAAAATTCAGCCGTAAATTTATGTTGGTTATACCTCTCTTCTGTGAATATTTGCAAGAGTTGATAATTGAAGTATCAAAACTGTTGGCACTATCAACATTGATAGTACCAATTTGGATGATATAGGGCTGATTGTGAATTAAAATATTGTTGGCATATTTTTCATGTTCTATAAGTTTTATATTTTATGTTTTGTCCTTTATTTTGTAGCTGAAGTTTGTAACACCCTGTTAAGACTTTTCTTTCTGCATTCGTGTGTTTCTTTTTGTTTTCATTATTTTTCCATATATGGAGTTTTGCCACAAGATAGAGGAAAGACTCGCCGCCACCTACCCCTCCCAGACCCTGCTCTTGAGTGGGACGTAGTGGGTATGTTTGTTTGTTTGTTTGTTTATATGGAGTTTTGCCACAAGAATTTCCAGTTGGAAGAGTCTGTTCAGGAGAGAAAGACAATACTGTTGGCATCCAAAGTATATCACTGTAAGCTATTAACACCATTTTGGCTTATGTTTCATGTTGTATAAAACAGCACTTTTAAGTTTTAGAGTTTTCAAATAAGTTTGTACCTCTACTTTCTAACACCAAGTTAAGAACTATTTTTCGTCTTGTGGGTGTTTCTTGCTGTTTTGTGTATTGCTCCCTTTGTGAGGTTTTTGCTTCCTGTAATTGCGGGTGGGAAGAGTCTTTATAGAAGAGAGACAACACTGTTGGCATCATAAGTAATCATGGTAAGTCGTTAAAAATGTTATTGACATATATATGATGTTCTGTAAACCAACATTTTCTTATTTTATATTTTGCCCTATATATTGTACATACCACGCCATTCAGAATTTTCTTGCAGCTTAGGGTTGTTTCTTCTTAACATTATTGCTTCTTATATGAACTTTTTTCTGCCCGTATTTGCTGGTGGGAAGAGTCTTTATAACCGTTGTTTACATCTTACTGTAAGACATTCTACCTGCCTAGTTTATGTACAAAAATGTTCACCCACAAACATGTGTTATATACAGGTGTGATCTGCGTGTTGAAAAGAAAACTTTGGCCATAGTTCAATTTCACCTAGGTTAATTGTGGTATTCGTTCTTTTTATTTGCACCACTAGTGATACATGTCTTGTCAGAATTTCGGTCATAGTTAATTGCTTTAACCATCTCAATCATGGATGGTTCCTTTATGATTATGTGTTTGATAGCTGCTTTTGTGGATTTTCATTATGTACTTGGTACTAGTTTTTAACATAGCTTTTGGTTCTTACACCTGAAACCCTAACTGAGTTGGGACTTAACCTGCCTATTTTCACATTGTGGCATTTTTTAGCTTTCAATTTCCTTCCCGAAACTTTTTGAGGTATGAACTGAACTAAGGTTTATAGTTGAAATTTTACTTATTCGTGTTCTATGAATTATGCAATGTGATTAAGTGTTATTTTGAATAAGTTCTAATACACATTGTGTAGATCCTTGATTGTTCCATAAGATAACTTATGTTTCATGTTCTTTAAAACAACATATTTTGTATTTTACATTTTGTACCTAAAGTTCTAAGACCCTGTTATATGCATTATGCAATGCGATTAAAGTGTTTTTTTATTAAGTTCTAACTGACATTTGTGTAGAGCCTTGGTTGTTCTATAAGACAACTTATGTTTCATGGTTCTATAAAACTACCTTTTTGTTTTTCTGTTCTGTCCCTGAAGTTTCTAACACAACTGTTAAGATTTTTTTTCAGTTTATGGGTGTTTCATGCAGTTTTCATTGTTTTCCCCTACATGGAATCTTTGTTGCCCATATATGCTTGAGGTAAGAGTCTTTCTAGGAGAGATAGACGACGACTGTTCATCAAAAGTATGTCACTGTAAGTCATTCTTTACCTACCTAGTTTCTGTTGGAAAAGTTCCTGCCACAAACATGTGATATATACAAGTGTGATCTTTGGACTATATATGGGATCTCTTCTTATTTCATTCTTTGCCATTTAATTTTTTATTTTTGCTTTTGCGCTATTTTTCACTTAGGTTTAGAATATTCAAGTATTTGATATGCATACCCTAACGTACCTTCGTTGATATTGACCTGCACCTTTTGAGTGTTCCTGAACCATGGATGTGATCGATTTTGATTTCTGTAATAGTTTGTTGTTGTTCGGGATGTTGAGATGTTATGTCAACGAAGTATGTTGATCAAGTTCAGGTTAATAGACATTCCCATTCCCAATTGCTTTCCATGTTTACTTACATATGCCTAGCCTAGGATCCCTTATTTCTTTCTTTTCCATTTAATATTGTACTTAACGCTAGTTGTATAAGTAAATCGTATTCACCGATGGCCATTAGAACTGATATAGCCTTATTTTTCACCCTGTTTCAGAATATTTTTGACTAATATTTTGTATGTTAAGTTTCTAGCACCCGTTAAAATATTACTTTCAGCTTATGTGTGTTTCTTGTTGTTTTCATTGTAGCTCCCTACACTGAATTTTTGTTGCATATATTTGTGGTTGGAAGTCATTTTAAGAGAGAAAGACAACAAGTGTTGGTATCATAAGTATAACGCAGCAAGACATTCTCTACCTACCTAATTTCTCTTGTTATATCTTTATTTTTTAGTTAATATTAGTTTTATTGCAATATGTACAAGTAAACTATTATCAGGCTGCTGTTAGATGTGCTGTAACCATTGTTTTTCATTCAGGTTGAAAATATTCAGGTTCTTGTTATGCATACACTAATGTATCTTTATTCATGTTTACCGGCATGTTAGAGTGTTTGTGTGATCACATTAACAAGATTTTTTGGCATATGTTTCATGTTCTACAAAAACAACATTTTTACATTTTAGATTTTGTCCTATTTATTCTACCTGAAAATCCTTAACACCCTGTTTAGAATCTTCTTTCAGCTTATGGATGTTTCTTGCTGTTTTCATTATTGCCCCCGATATGGAGTTTTTGCTGCTTGAAGTTGCTAGCCGAAAGAAACTGTTGGCATGATGAGTATATCACTGTAAGACATTCTTTACCTACCTAGTTTCTGTAGCAAAAGTTTCCGCCATGGATATCTATTATATACGAGTGAAATGAAAACTTTGGTAATAGTATTAAAAATAGTACATGGTTCTTACACTTGAAACCCAAAATAAGTTGGCACTTAAGAGCGCTTATTTCAAAACCAGGGATCTTTTGGCATTTAGTTTTCGTTCTTGAATTTCATTGAGGTATGAACTGCCCTAAGGTTTTATTATGTAAATTTTGCTGATTCATGTTGTATGCATAATACAATGCTATTAACTGTTATTTTGATTAAGTTTCGATTCACATTTTTTTGATCGTTGATTGTTTTCATAAGATAACTAAAAACATTGAATTTAGTGTTCTGTACACATCTAGAAAAAAGATTGTTTGTTTGATATATTTGTGGTATATGAACTTGCTTTTTGGTCACTTGTTTTTGAATCCATGTATGTAGACATATTTGGTTTAACTGTTATTTACATCTTATGCCCTGCTGCAAGTGCCCTTTCCAATTAATTTTCACCCCCTGGATCCTTCATATATTATTGATTCTGATTGATGCAAAAGAAGATCGAATATGTATATTCTGGATTTGCTTGGTATTTCATGCTCAACACTGATAGTAGCAATTAGATTATATTGGGGTTTATTGTCAATAAAAACTTTATTTTGTTAAGAATTATTTTTTTCTGCTTATATTTGTTCCGAGTTTTTGCCACAAGAATTTCTGGTTGGAAGAATCTTTTTAGGAGAGAAAGATAACACTGTTGGCATCCAAACAATATCACTGTGAGTTGTTAAAACTATTTTGGCTTTTGTTTCATGTACTATAGAACAACATTTTAATATTTTAGATTTTTCCTATAGTTTGTACCTAACACGCCATTCAGAATTTTCTTGCAGCTTAGGGGTGTTTCTTGTTGTTTTTATTATTGCTTTTTATATGGAATTTTTCTGCCTGTATTTGCTGGTGGGAAGAGTCTTTATAACAGCTGTTGGCATCTCACTGTAGGACATTCTAACTGCCCAGTCTATGTACAAAAAGGATCTCCCTAAACATGTGTTATGTACATGTCTGATCTGCATGTTGAAATGAAAACTTCGGCCATAGTTAATTTTTCGCCCAGGTTAATTGTGGTATTGGTTCCTTTTTATTTGCACCACCAGTGATTCATGAGTTGTTAGAAAGTTGGTCATAGTTAATTCTTGAACCATCTCAATTATCAATGATTCCTTTAGGATTACGTGTTTTTGATAGCTGATTTTGTGGATTTTGATTATGTCTGGTACGAATTTTTAACATAGCTCTTGGTTCTTACACTTGAAACCCTAATTGAGTTGTGACTTAACCTGCCTATATTGAAGATTATGGTATTTGTAGCTTTTATTTTCCTTCTTGAAACTTTCTGAGATGTGAATTGAACTAAAGGTTTAAAGTGGAAATTTTACTTATTCATGTTATATGCATTAAGCAATATGATTAGTATGTTTTTTGATTAAGTTCTAATTGACATTTTCATATATCCTCGGTTGTTCTTGACAACTTATGTTTCATGTTCTATAAAACTACCTTTTTTTGTTATGTTCTGTCCCTGAAGTTTCTAACACAACTGTTAAGAGTATCTTTCAGTTCCATGCAGTTTTCATTGTTGCTCCCTACATGGAATCTTTGTTGCCCGTATCCGCTTGAGGGAAGAGTCTTTCTAGGAGAGATAGACGATGACTGTTCATCAAAAGTATGTCACTGTAAGTCATTCTTTACCTAACTAGTTTCTGTTGCAAAAGTTCCCGCAACAAACATGTGATATGCACGAATGTGATCTTTGGACTATATATGGGATCTCTTCTTATGCCATTTAATTTTTTTATTGCTACACTGATTGCTATTAGATTTGCTATAGCGTTATTTTTCACTTAGGTTTAGAATGAAAAATACTAAGGTACCTTCATTGAGATTGACCTGCACCTTTGAGTGTTCAATTCTTGAACCATTATGTGATCGATTTTGACTTCTTTGTTAGTTTCTTATTGTTCGGTAAAACGGGATGTTATTTTGATTAAGTTTTGATTCACTTTTCTATTGATCTTTGATTGTTTTCATAAGATAACTAAAACATTGAGTTTAGATTCCTATACATTTAGAAAATAGATTGTTTGTTTGATATATTTGTAGTTCACATGTTTTTGAATCCATGTATGCAGTCATATTTTGTCTTTAACTGTTTTTACATCTTATGTCCTGCCGCAATTTCCTTAGCATTTAAATTTAAATTTTACCCATTGAACCATTCATATATTATAATTTTAATTGGAGAAATAGAAGATCCAGTATGTTTATTTCGGCTTGGCTTGGTACCTAATGGTGACTTTAGGGGATTGCTTGGCTTTATGGCGGTATGGTTCTGTTTTACATACTTACTACTACACTTTAATGTACTTATATCGTTAAAATTCAGCAGTAAAGTTACGTTTTTTATACCTCTCTTGAGTGGTATGTTTTAAAGAGTGATAATAGAAAATTAGAAATATCAAATCTGTTTATGCTATCAACATTGATAGTAATTTGGATGATACAAGACGTCCCTGTCACTAAAAATATTTTTGGCTTATGTTTCATATACTATAATTAACATTTCTATATTTTTTTATTGTCTTATATTTTGTACTTGGAGTTTCTAACACTCATTTTAAGAATTTTTGTTCAGCTTATGGTCTTCCTAACCCCTATATAATTTCTGCTGCCTGAAGGATCTTTCTAGGGGAGAGACAATAGTTGTAGCAAATCTGTTATATATGGTGTGACTGCCTGTTGTAATGAGATCTTTCACCTATAGTCTAGGATCCGTTGTTATTTCTTTCTTTTCCATTTAATATTAAACTTAATGCTAGTTGTATAATCAAATGGCATTCACAGTTTGCCATTAGAACTGTTATACCCTTATATTCTATCGCGATTGAGAATACACGGCGTTTTGTTACGCATACACTAATGTATCTTTGTAAAGTGTGTGATTTTCTTGACTCATTTAATTTTTGTGGCACATTTATTTTGGACGGTCTTTTGATTAAGGAAGTCCGCTTACACATATAAGTCATTTTATTCATATATTCTGTGTTGAAGAAAGTAACTTTGAGACGTGCACCTGTTTAGATTTGACAAAACCGTTAAAGCATTGAGTTGAGAAGAGTGGCCTTTGGTATGTTTTATGTACCCTTCTGTTATTAATACCTTATTTTTCTGCTTGCATAGGTTTCTTTAGTGGTTCTTATATACTAGTGATGCACCCGTTGTTGGGATTTTGATCATAGTAAAGTTCATTAACCATGTCACTTATCAACGCTTCCTTTATGGTTTACTTGTTCGATGTAACTTTCTGGTGTTTATTTATGTGTCTAGTATATGGACTTCTTTTTTGGTCACATGTTTTTGAATCCATGTATGCAGTCATATTATGTCTTTAACTGTTTTTACATCTTATGCCCTGCTGCAAGTACCCTTTCCAATTAAATATAAATTTTCGCCCACTGAATCCTTCATATAGTAATGATTCTAATTGATGCAAAAGGAGACGAATATGTATATTTTGGATTGGCTTGTTATCTCATGGTGTTTAGGTGGATTGCTTGGCTTTATAGAGGGTTAAGATTCTGTTATATGCACTTACTATTGTGATTTTGTGTACTTCTAATGTTAAAATTCAGCCGTAAATTTATGTGAATGTAACAAGAGTTGATGATTGAAATATCAAAATTGTTGGTGCTATCAACATTGATTGTAGCAATTTGGATGATATATGACTTGATTTTCATTAAAAATATTCTTGGCGAAAGATGACATTTTTTTATATTTTATCTTTTTTTCCTATATTCTGTACCTGAAGTTTGTAACACCCTGTTAAGATATTTTTTTCTGCTTATTTGTGTTTCTTGTTTTTCATTACTGCTCCATGTATGGAGTTTTTGCCACAAGAATTTCAGGTTGGAGGAGTCTTTTTAGGAGAGAAAGACAACTCTGTTGGCATCCAAAGTATATCACTGTAAGTCACTAACACCATTTTGGCTGGTGTTTCATGTTTCTATAAAACAACATTTTTATGTTTCAGATCTTTCCTGTAGTTTGTACCAATAGTTTCCAACATCCTGTTAAGAATTATTTTTCATCTATGGGTGTTTCTTGCTGTTTTATATATTTCTCCCTTTATAGAAGAGAAAGACTACACTGTTGGCATATAAGTAATCATGGTAAGTTGCTAAAAATATATTTGACATTTATATGATGTTCTGCAAAACAATATTTTTATATTTTAGTTTTTGCACTATATTTTGTACCTAACACGCCATTTAGAATTTTCTTGCAGCTTAGGGGTGTTTCTTGATGTTAACATTTTTTGCTTCTTATATAGAGTTTTTTTTGCCTGTATTCACTGGGGGGGAAGAGTCTTTATAACAGCTTTTGGCATCTCACTAGACATTCTACCTGCCTGGTCTATGTACAAAAAGGTTCTCCCACAAACATGTTTTATATACAGATGTGGTCTGTGCGTTGAAACGAAAACATTGGCCATAGTTAAATTTTCACCCAAGTTGATTGTGGTATTGGTTCTTTGTTTGCACCACTAGTGATACATGTGTTGTCAGAAATTTGGTCATAGTTAATTTCTTGAACCATCGCAATCATGATGATTTCTTTAGGATTATGTGTTTGATAGCTGATTTTGTGGATTTTAATTATGTGCCTGGTAATGGTTTTTAACATAGCTCTTGGTTCTTACACTTGAAACCCTTATCGAGTTCCAAAAGATACCTTTTTTAACATAGCTCTTGGTTCCTTTAGGATTTATGTGTTTGATAGCTGATTTTGTGGATTTTAATCATGAGTTTGAGAAGTCTGCTTCAAGGACCTCTTCTCCTGTAGTTTGATTAAGTTCTAATTCACATTTCTATAGATCCTCGGTGGTTCCAAAAGACAACTTATGTTTCATAGTCTTCTATAAAACTACCTTTATGTTGTTATAGTCTGTCCCTGAAGTTTCTAACACCCTGATGTTGAGATTTTTCTTTTAGTTTATGGGTGTTTCATGCAGTTTTCATTGTTGCTCCCTACATGGAATATTTGTTGTCCGTATTTTCTGGCGGAAAGAGTCTAGGAGAGATAAACGATGGCTGTTCATCAAAAGCATGTCACTGTAAGTCATTCTTTACCTACCTAGTTTCTGTTGCAAAAGTTCCTGCCACAAACATGTGTGATATATATGAGTTTGATCTTTGGACTATATGTGGGATCCCATACATTTCATTCTTTGCCATTAAATTTTTTTTTATTAACACTGATTGCTATTAGATTTGCCACTAATGTACCTTCGTTGAGATTGACCTGCACCTTTGAGTGTTCTTGAACCATGTATGTGATTGATTAGTTCGGTATAACGAGATGTTTGTGCTAATGAAGTATGTTCATCAAGTTCAACCAAGTTAATAGATATTTCCATTTCCTATTGTTTTCCTTGTTTTTTGACTTGATTTAACATGTCCTCGTCTGGTGCACTTACATATATGCTTAGCAAGTTCATGATCACACACTGCTGTTGTTTCTGCTGCACATTTCTTTTGGCTAGCCTCTTGATTGAGGAAGGTTGCTAACTCATTCCAAGTTATTTTTATTCATATTTTGTGTTAAAGCTAGTAAGTTTGAGACTTGCACATATTTAGGTCACTTGTTTTATTGAGCAAAAGAAGATCCATGTATTTTGGTCACTTGTATTTGAGTTCATGTATTCATTCATTCATACTTGTAAATTCTGTTAGGTATCACAATCAGAGTAGGTTCCAGCGGAAGCAAACAAACACACACAATCACACAAAAGAAAGAGTAGACACGAGAGAATTATAGTGGTTCGGTCTAGGTGACCTACGTCCACTCTGCAACCAGGGTTTATATTATTATTGTGCTCAAAGAATACAATTACATCAATGGGTCTATTTATAATGCTAGATTAGGGTTAGTAATTAAGGCAATAACTTAGGCTCCAAGAATTAACTAAATAACCCTAATTGACTTAGGGCCGGCTGCCCTTGTTTCTGTTTGCAGTGAAAACAGGCCCGAACCAAGCCCGGTTCGGCCCAAAGCCTTCACAACCCAACAATCTCCCACTTGAAGGCTTTGCAAGTCTACAAACGCCGTCCAAGTAACCCAGATCTAGTAACTCCAGTATTCTTCATATCCAAAGTCTTCCAAGCTTCATACCCATCAGCTAAGACTTCATCATAACCCCTAGTTGCACCCCCTCTCATCAAGTACATGAGGGGACAGTTGAAGCTCCCCCGAGCTCCAACCCATTCTCTAACTCAACTGGTATGCACGATTCATCAGCTCCAGAGATAACCCGAGAATCATCAACACTCTCCTCATTTAGCAAGACATCCACAGGAGAGAATTTAACAATCGGAGTAGTGGTCTTCAAAACCCAACGTTGTTTTATGACTGTATCCGAAACACGCCCCGTGCTCCCATTGTGACCAAACCCCTGACCTGGTTTAGACCTCCAATCCCGCTCAGCTTGAATCACCTTGGCACCAGGTTTCAGCTTGCAAATTGAACCCTCTTTTGCCCCTTTGACTCAACGAACCCAACTTTGTATTGAGGAACGCTCATATTTTCCTCAGCAGGTACTTCCACCATGTATAATGATCCTCGTTTGTTTCCATGAGCAATAACCAAATTTCCTTTTGTTACTTTCCATTTTCCTTTACCAAACTTTACTTTTTGTCCCTGTTCATCTAGTTGACTAACAGAGATAAGATTTCTCTTTAAAGCTGGAATGACCCTAACATTCTTCAAGTTCCAGTAGGTTCCCAATGGAGTTAACAGATTAACATCACCTATGCCCGTAACATTAAGAATATTACCATTTGCCATTCGTACCTTCCCAAAGTTGCCAACTTTTAGATTCACCAACGCCTCCCTGGTGTGCATTGCGTGAAACGAAGATCCAGAATCCATAACCCAAGAGTCCACACTATTTTCAGCCTCAAGTAGTAACGTGTCATCATCACATTCATCCTCAACAGCAGTGTTTACTTCACCAGATTTTCCTTGCTTACGTTTTGGACATTGACTCTTAACATGCCCAATCTCATCGCAACTCCAGCACTTCACAGTTTTGCGAGCTCTAGATGAAATCCTCCCTCGACTCCCACTGCTTTTGTTATTTTCCCTTCCCCTGCCAACATATAACAAACCAGAAGATGATCCACCACTAGTGCTTTTCCGGAGAGTTTCCTCACCTAGCACAATGTTTCGGACCCCGTCAAATGTTAACCCATTGGTCCCCACAGAACTAGTAATAGCCGTTACCATAGTTACCTAATTCGCGGTACGCTCTGGTACGGGTACGAGGTACGGGTACGTAATTCGCTAGATGTGTCGTATTCGGTATGGTGGGGGTAGGTTCATTTCGGTACGAACCGGTACGGTGTACCATGGTGTTCGGTACGGTGTGCCAAAATATAAACATAAATAATCAAATTCATTAATAACCAAATAACCAAATACCAAAACATGAAATTCAAAATAAAAAAAATCATAAACTAAAAATCCTAATCTAGCCTTTGTCTCTTTCCTTTACCAATTTCAACACCTTCATCACTAGTAAGTTACAAAATACAAACAGACGAATTAGATTTTGGGCTTGAATCAATTTGAAAACTGAACAAGCATGGTACATATCTATAGTCGTTCATTGTAATTGTAAGCAATTGCAATCAATTGCAATCAATTGTAATTGAGGCAATTGTAATCAATTTCGATTTTGAAAATCGATTTTGTAGGAGCGGAAGTTGGCAGGAAGCGATTTCCCACCCAGTTAAATCCGCCTTGCGCCAATTCGGATTTTCGTACCAATGATCAAGATTTGCGATCCAATTCAAGTATTAAAATCGATTGGAACGTTTTAATTTTGAATTTGGAACACCGATTTGGTTGTCTGCAATCGCGAATTGGCCAGCGAATGGTTCAATTGAATTTTCGTACCGACCGTAGTACCGGAGCGATTGGGTACGCTACGTATTTCGTTTTGGTACAAATCGTACCAATACGGGGATCGCGGGTCCCTGACCGTTTTCGGTAACTATGGCCGTTACAGTTCCAGACCAACTATCTGGCAAAGAAGATAGTAATACTACAGCTTGAGTCTCATCATCAAACTTTATGCCCACAGAAACTTTATGCCCACAGAAGCTAACCTGGAGGTAATCGATTTGAGATTATTAATATGCTCCAAAACTGAAGTTCCCTCATTCATTCGAGTCATGAATAACTCCCTCATCAAGAACACCTTATTAGCAGCAGACGGCTTTTCATACATATTTGACAGAGCCGTCATTATACCACGAGCCGTGGTTTCGTGCATAACGTTAAATGCAACGCTCCTCGTCAAAGCCAATGTAATAGCCCCTCTAGCCTTCTTGTCCTTTGAGTTCCAAACTGCTTCTTCAGCTTTGCTCATTGTAGCCGGCTTTTCTTCCAATACTACTTCCAAATCTTTTTCACCAAGCAATGCTTCTATTTGCATCTTCCACCAAGCAAAGTCTGTCCCATTAAACTTTTCAATTCGAACTCTCCCGTCTTCAGCCATTGCAAACGAGAAACGAATACAATCACGAAACAAAAACTTCAATAAAACCCCAAAACTCGAAGTACCTGAACCGGCAACTTCACCTGCAGAAAATCGGGTGTAGCCAGCGATTTCAAGGGGTTCGAAACAGAAACCCTAAACGCAAACACAAAAAAAAACGATTCTGAACGGCAGTTCTTTCTGTGATTCTTGTGCCAGTTTCTAGGATTTCTAACCCTAATCGCAGCAGCTATCAACAGCCAAACAGCCCTTGCGATCTCTCCTGGAAGGCGGCGACCCTAGGGTTTAATCAAACCCTAATTTGCAAACTCCACAGATAATCAGCAGCCCCGTTTGCGGTAGCACCACGGCCCTCTCGAACAGCCTCCTGCGATTTTAGTATGTAAAACCCGGTGTGTTTCTGAACCTCAGCTCTGATACCACTTGTTAGGTATCACAATCAGAGTAGGTTCCAGCGGAAGCAAACAAACACATACAATCACACAAAAGAAATAGTAGACACGAGAGAATTATAGTGGTTCGGTCTAGGTGACCTACGTCCACTCTGCAACCAGGGTTTATATTATTATTGTGCTCAAAGAATACAATTACATCAATGGGTCTATTTATAATGCTAGATTAGGGTTAGTAATTAAGGCAATAACTTAGGCTCCAAGAATTAACTAAATAACCCTAATTGCCTTAGGGCCGGCTGCCCTTGTTTCTGTTTGCAGCGAAAACAGGCCCGAACCAAACCCGGTTCGGCCCAAAGCCTTCACAACCCAACAAATTCCACCCATCGGACATGTTTTTTGGTCACGTGTTTTTGAATCCATGTATTCATTCATATTTTACCTTTGACTTTCTTTTTACATCTTATGCCCTTCAGCAATTTCTCTTGCCATTTAAATTTAATTTTCACCCATTGAAGCGTTGTATTATAATTTTTATTGGAGGAAAAGATCCAGTATTTTATTCTGGCTTGGCTTGGTACCTAATGGTGACTTTAGGTGGATTGGTTGGCTTTATGGTGGCATGATTCTGTTTTATATAATACACACTTGCTACTGCACTTTTGTGTACTTCTAATGTTAAAATTCAGCAGAAAAGTTATGTATTTTATGCCTCTTTTATGTGGTCTGCTTTCAAGAGTTGATTATTGCCATATCAAAATTGTTTGTGTTGGTTCAGGCCCAAGAAACACGCACTAAAAAGACACAAATAGATTACTGTTCAACTCTACATGCATAATTATGACTAAATCATGGGATCAACTGACTCCTATCTTCTTGCTACTATCTCATATCTTTTTAGTTACCAAATTACACAACTAACCCATGGCTTTGTAAACTTTAAACTACTTAAAACTAGCTGACCTGTTCGACCCGTGACCCGACTTGTCCCAATCAAGATTAACCCAATATTCATCCCCATAATCTTGATTTGGTTCTCGATTCTTCGTTCCCTTGCTTCTTTCTTGCTTGCATTTGTTCTTGCTTTGCTTGCTATAAACGGAATCGATTTTCTTGCTAAACTTGCTATCTTTTTGCTTGATTTGATTGTTTCTTGCTTGCTTACTTTGAATCATCTTGCTTGCTATCTTTTTTACTTTCTTGCTGCTTTAAGAAGTTCCTGTCTCTTGCTCAACTCTTGTTTCATCAATGAACTGTCTTACTTAAACCACCAGGCAGCTTGCCTGCTTCAATTAAAACCAATTAAAGTGTGTGCCTGCTTCAGTTCTTATCTTCTTCGATGAAGCGATAACCGCTAATTATTCCTCTCTTGTGCAAACTTCCTTCACCTGCTTGCTTGGCCCCCTTGAATTCAATTCCACCACCAAACCTTCCATGACCTGCTCCTATATTCTTGCGGGATTACTTGCTACTGCTACTCAATCTTCAGCCCTGCAGCCAAGGGCCGCTCCTCCTACCAAAACCGACTCTCAAACCGGCTCTCTCTTCTAACCTTGCGCTCTGATACCAAATGTTGGTTCATGCCCAAGAAACACACAATAAAACACACAGAAATAGATTACTGCTCAACTTTTTCATGCATAACATGGACTAAATCATGGGAACAACTCACTCCTATCTTCTTGCTACTATCTCACGTTTTTTTAGTTACCAAATTACACAACTAACCCATGACTTTGTCAACTTTAAACTACTTAAAACTAGCTAACCCGTTCGACCTCCAATCAAAATTGGCCCAACAGTTGTGCTGTCAACGTTGATAGTAATTTGGATGATACATGGCTTTTTTAACTCCCGTTTTAAGAATTATGTTCAGCTTATGGTCTGCCTAATCCCTATATGGATTTTCTGATGGCTGAAGAGTCTTTCCAGGAGAGAAAGACAATACGCAATAGTTTGTGTTATCACTGTAAGTTTTGTATTACCTACCTAGTTTCTATGGTAAATCTGTTATATACTGTGTGATCAGACTGTTGAAACGAGAACTTTCACCTATAGTCTAGCATATGTCGTTATTTCTTTCTTTTCCATTAAATATTTATGCTTATTGCTAGTCATATAAGAAACTTGTATTCATCATTTTCCATTAGAACTATATACCCTTATTTTTCACCACGATTGATAATACGCAGATTTATTGTGTTTTGCATACACTAATGTGTCTTTGTTCAATGTGTGTGATCATCTTGACTTGTTAGATTGTCGCTTTTACAAATTTTTTAGTTAATGATTTATGTTGATCAAGTTCAATGGGGTTTGTAGACACCCACATTTCCTATTGTTTTTTGCTTTTTTGACTTGATGAGAAACAACCTCTTGTGGTTCCTTCATATATGCATTGCTAGAATGCTAGTTAGTGAGCCACACATTGCTGTTCAATTTTCCGGCACGTTTATTTTGGCCGATCTTTTGATCGAGGAAGTCCACTTACACAATGTAAGTCATTTTATTCATATATATTGTGTTGAAGCAAGTAACTTTGAGACGCACACCTATTTAGGTATGACAAACCGGTTGAAGTATTGAGTAGAGAAGATTGGCCTTTGGTATGTATCATTTACCCTTATCTATTATTGCTCCATATATGGATTTTTTGCCGCAAGAATTTCCGGTTGGAAGAGTCTTTTTTAGGAGAGAAAGACAACACTGTTGGCATCCAAAATATATCACTGTAAGTCATTAAAACTATATTGGCTTATGTTTCATGTAGTATAAAAAAACATTTTTATATTTTAGATCTGCCCTGTAGTTTGCACCTATAATTTCTAACACCCCGTTAATTATTATTTATCATCTTATGGGTTTTTCTTGCGGTTTTACATATTGTTCCTTTATGAGGTTTTTGCTTTCTGTAATTGCGGGTGGGAATAGTCTTAATAGAAGAAAAAGACAACACTGTTGGCATCATAAGTAATCATGGTAAGTCGTAAAAAATGTCATTAACATTTATCTGATGTTCTGTAAAACAACATATTCATATTTTAGAATTTGCCCTATATTTTGTACCTAACACGCCATTCAAAGTTTTCATGCAGCTTAGGGGTGTTTCTTGTTGTTATCACTATTTCTTGTTATATGGAACTTTTCTGCTCATATATGCTGGTGGGAAGAATCATTGTAACAGCTGTTGGCATTTCACTGTAAGACATTCTAACTGTCTAAACTTTCAGCCAGATCGATTGTGATATTGTTTATTTTTATTTGCATCACTAGCGATACATGCGTTGTTCTAAATTTGATCATACTTAGTTTCTTGCCTACCTAGCAGACAAAGACGCGACTGTTCATCAAAAGTATGTCACTGTAAGTCATTCATTACCTTAACTTTGGCCATAGTTAAATTTTCAGCCAAATCGATTGTGATATTGTTTATTTTTATTTGCATCACTACTGATACATGCCTTGTTCTAAATTTGACCATACTTAGTTTCTTGACCTACCTAGCAGACAAAGACGCGACTCTTCATCAAAAGTATGTCACTGTAAGTCATTCCTTACCTACCTAGTTTCTGTTGCATCACTATTGATACATGCATTGTTCTAAATTTAGTCAAACTTGCTTTCTTGACCTACCTAGCAGACAAAGACGGACTGTTCATCAAAAGTATGTCACTGTAAGTCATTCCTTACCTACCTAGTTTCTGTTGCAAAGGCTCCTGCTTCAAATTAACATGTGATATATACGAGAGTGATCGTTGGACTATAGAATATGGGATTTCTTCTTATTTCATTTTATTCCATTTATAATTATTTTTTTTGCTACACTGATTGCTATTAGATTTGCTATAACGTTATTTTTCACTTAGGTTGAGAATATTCAAGTACTTGTTGAGGTTGAGCAGCTCTCTTGAGTGTTCTTAAACCATATATGTTATCAATACTGACTTGTTGGTTATTAGTTTCTTGCTGTTCGGTATAACAAGATGGTATGTAGTTGATCAAGTTCAGTCAGGTTATTAGACATACCAATTTCCTATTGCCTTTTTTTAAACATGATTAAACATGACCGCGTCTGGTTCGCTTACATATTGTTAGCTAGTTCATGATCACACACTGCTGTTATTTCTACAGCACATATCTTTTGGCTAGCTTCTTGATTGAGGAAGTTTGGATGACATGCATGCGTTTTTTTATTTATAATTTTGTCCTCTATTTTGCACCTAAAGCTACTAAAACCCCGTTAAGAGTTTTCTTTTTGTTTATGGTCTCCCTATATGGAATTTTTTTGCCCGAAGAGAAAGACAACAATCGTTGGTGGTATATCACTGTGAGTTACTATTCTTAAACTAACTAGTTTATGTAGCTAATCTGTTATATACAATGTGATCGGCCTATTGAAACAAATACTTTGGCCTATAGTGTAGGATCCCTTGTTATTTCTTTCTTTTTCGTTTAATATTATACTAATCGCTTGTATAAGTAAATCGCATTCACTGCTTGCCATTAGAACTGATATACCCTTATTTTGTCACCCTGTTTAAGAAAATTTTTGACTAATATTTTGTACGTGAAGTTTCTAGCACCCTGTTAAGATATTTCTTTCTGCTTACGTACGTTTCTTGTCGTTTTCATTGTTGCTCCCTACATTGGATTTTTGTGCGTATATTTGTCGTTGGAAGTCATTCTATGAGAGAAAGAGAATAAGTGTTGGCATCATAAGTATATCACTGTAAGACATTCTCTACCTACCTAATTTCTCTTGTTATATATTTCTTTGTCCGTTAATATTAGTTTTATTGCAATATGTACAAGTAAACTATTATCAGACTGCTGTTAGATGTGCTGTAACCATTGTTTTTCACTCAGATTGAAAATATTCAGGTTCTTGTTATGCAGACACTAATGTATCTTTGTTCATGTTTACCCACAGGTTAAGAGTGTTTGTGTGATCACATTAACAAGATTTTTTGGCTTATGTTTCTTTTTCTGTAAAATCAACATTTTTACATGTTAGATTTTGTCCTATATATCGTACCTGAAAATCTAACACCCTGTTTAGAATCTTCTTTCAGCTTATGGATGTTTCTTGCTGTTTTCATTATTGCCCCCTATATGCAACTTTTGCTGCTTGAAGTTGCTAGCGGAAAGAAACTGTTGGCATCATGAGTATATCACTGCAAGACATTCTTTACCTACCTAGTTTCTGTAGCAAAAGTTTCTGCCATAAACATCTATTATATACGAGTGAAATGAAAACTTTGGTAATAGTATTAAAAATAGCACATGGTTCTTACACTTGAAACCCAAAATAAGTTTGGCCCTTAAGAGCGTTTATTTCAAAACAAGGGATCTTTTAGCATTTAGTTTTCGTTCTTAAATTTCATTGAGGTATGAACTGCCCTAAGGTTTTAAAATGGAAATTTTGCTGATTCATGTTGTATGCATAATGCAATGCTATTAACTGTTATTTTGGTTAATTTTTGATTCACATTTTTATTGATCTTTGATTGTTTTCATAAGATAACTAAAAAAACATTGAGTTTAGTGTTTTATACACATCTAGAAAAAAGATTGTTTGTTTGACATATTTGTGGTATATGAACTTGCTTTTTGGTCACTTGTTTTCAAATCCATGTATGCAGGACATATTTTGTTTAACTGTTATTTACATCTTATGCCCTGCTGCAAGTGCCCTTTCCAAATAATTTTACCCACTGGATCCTTCATATATTATTGATTCTGATTGATGCAAAAGAAGATCGAATATGTATATTTTGGATTTGCTTGGTAAATCATGGTGGTTATGATTCTGTTTTATGTTTTTACTAATGTGATTTTGTGTACTTCTAATGTTAAATCAGCAGTAAATTTATGATGTTTGAAATGTCAAAATCTTCATGCTCAACACTGATAGTAGCAATTTGATGATATAGGGCTTTATTGTCAATAAAATGCTTTTGCATGTTTTTCATGTTCTATAAGATGACTGTTTTATATTTTAGATTTTGTCCTTTATTTTGTACCTGAAGTTTCTAACACCCTGTTAAGAATTATTTTTTCTGCTTATATGTGTTTCTGGTATTTGGAGGGCGGGCCTTGGCGCAGCGGTAAAAGCTGTTCCTAAGGGACCGAAGGTCTCAGGTTCGATCCGTGGAAACGGCCTCCCCACAAAATGTGGGGGAAAGACCGCGTACATCTTCCCTTAAATGGGACGGACCCTCCCTGGACCCTGCGAAAACACGGGAGCTCTTTAGAGGGCGGGCCTTGGCGCAGCTGTAAAAGCTGTTCCTAAGGGACCGAAGGTCTCAGGTTCGATCCGTGGAAACGGCCTCCCCACAAAATGTGGGGGAAAGACCGCGTACATCTTCCCTTAAATGGGACGGACCCTCCCTGGACCCTGCGAAAACGCGGGAGCTCTTTGCAGCACCAGGTACGCCCTTATGTGTTTCTGGTATTTCTGAGTTTTTGCCACAAGAATTTAGATTTTGTTTTATATTTTATATTTTGTCCTTTATTTTGTACCTGAGGTTTCTAACACCATGTTAAGAGTTATTTTTTCTGCTTATATGTGTTTCTGGTATTTCTGAGTTTTTGCCACAAGAATTTATGGTTGGAAGAATATTTTTAGGAGAGAAAGATAACACCGTTGGCATCCAAACAATATCACTGTAAGTCGTTAAAACTATTTTGGCTTATGTTTCATGTACTATAGAACAACATTTTAATATTTTAGATTTTTCCTATATAGTTTGTACCTTACACGTCATTCAGAATTTTCTTGCAGCTTAGGGGTGTTTCTTGTTGTTTTCATTATTGCTTCTTATATGTAATTTTTCTGCCAGTATTTGCTGGTGGGAAGAGTCTTTTATAATATCTGTTGGCATCTCACTGTAGGACTTTCCAACTGCCCAGTCTATGTACAAAAGGATCTCCCTAAACATGTGTTATTTACATGTCTGATCTGCATGTTGAAATGAAAACTTTGGCCATAATTAATTCTTCGCCCTGGTTAATTGTGATATTGGTTCCTTTTTATTTGCACCACTAGTGATACATGAGTTGTTAGAAAATTGGTCATAGTTAATTCTTGAACCATCTCAATCATCAATGATTCCTTTAGGATTACGTGTTTTTAATAACTGATTTTGTGGACCTTGAATGTGTGTCTGGTACTAGTTTTTAGCATAGCTCTTGGTTCTTACACTTGAAACCCTAATTGAGTTGGGACTTAACCTGTCTATTTCAAAATTATGGTATTTTGTAGCATTTACTTTCCTTGAAACTTTCTGAAGTGTGAATTGAACTAAAGGTTTAAAGAGGAAATTTTACTTATTCATGTTATATGCATTAAGCAATGTGATTAGTATGGTTTTTGATTAAGTTCTAATTGACATTTCTATAGATCCTTGGTTGTTCTTAACAACTCATGTATCATGTTCTATAAAACTGCTCTTTTTTGTTATGTTCTGTCCCTGAAGTTTCTAACACAACTGTTAAAGAGTTTTCTTTCAGTTTATAGGTGTTTCATGCAGTTTTCATTGTTGCTCCCTACATGGAATATATCTTTGTTGCCCATATCTGCTTGAGGGAAGAGTCTTTCTAGGAGAGATAGACGACGACTGTTCATCAAAAGTACGTCACTGTAAGTGTGACAACCCTAGAATTATTTTTATTATATTACGTTACAATCACGATTAATGTTATGTTTAGTATATATATATATTATGGATATACGTATGCATGTTGCGTGCATGTCTATATATTGGTAATTTACGTATGTATGTATGTTTATATACCCGAAATCCACACATACGTGTATATATACAAGTTTTTACGTATGCATGTTTATATACATGGAAAATTCTCAGAATACAAATATATATGATTGGTATGTATGTATATAAAACTCACTTATATATATATAATTACGAGTATATATATGTATATACACAATAAAACTCAACTAAAACTAAATCAATAACTCTAAAACTAAAAACCTAAAACTAAAACACCAAACCACCACCCCTCGACCTCTATACCCTCGGCCACCTTATGCTAAACCACACCCGAAAATCCACCATACCACCACCATGCTCTCGGCTTCTTGCCACCACACCATCCAAAACCAACACCTTGCCATAAACCACCTCCCCACCCGAAACTACTACCTGAAAACCACCACACCACAAACCATGCCCTCGGTTTTCTTTTCTTGCATTCCCATTGCCACAAACCGCCACCACACCACCCTACACCTAGCATTCACACCCAAAGTCAAAGTCTAGGTGCCACCTTACCCCCTATCTCTCGGTATCTCCCTAAGGAAACACCTCTAGCTCCTTCTCTTGACACCTAAGCATCTACAAGCATGATTCATCAAGCCTATGTTGCATGAGGCGGTCGATCAAAGAGGATATATGCCAAACCAATTTGAACACAAACACTACTTGGTCTCTCTCTCTCTCGAATCTTTATACACACAACAAACTACCTTCTGCCTCTTTCTCCCTCGGTTACAAATCTAAACACCACCACCAATCTATCCCATAGTCTCTCTCTTTCGGTTACAACATAAACAACAACCAACAACAACAACCGTAACAAACAAAACCACACACCACCATCAACAACCATCATCATCCATCACCTCTACGGCCTACCTCTCGGATCTAAGCTGCAGGAACATCATCAAAATCGACATCCCTAAGGTTGTAAACCATTTTTAAACTTAAATATTACATATGTGTTACAAAACACATATATATTTAGTTTTGGTACTAAAGATACCAAAACCAACCTTAAAAGCATTTTAGTTCATTAATCATAAGTAATGAGTTACAAAAACTCAAAAACTTATATTTTGAGTTTACAAAATTTAATTTTGTAAATATTCAAGAAAATCTAGAAAAATATTAAACAAATGCGATTGTGGGAATAAACATTGAAAAATTCTTATTTATATACTAAAATATTAATCTGGAAATTTTTACAAAGTTTTGATAAAGTGAAAAATTTATAAATCATTTTTAATAAATAGAAGAAAATATCAAAAATAGAAGTAAATTCGGGAAAATTCTGATAAAATCACAGGATGATTCTTTTGAGGTATAAAAGCCTCTGGAATTATTTCAGAATTTTATTCCTTATTATAATTAAGATATGAAGTTTTATATGTTCTGCAGTAAATAAATCAGAATAAATACTTAACGTGAATAATAAATTCTGAGAAAATCATAGATGTGATATTAAACCTGAAACTACAGAATATATAATTTTCATAATTTTTGGAATAATATAAGTATTTTTGCTAAATATTAAGATTATTGTAAAAATTACAGAAACTGATCTGTTATGATGTGGACTTTGAGATAATTATATGAGGATTGGTTTTGTATAAGAAATCGTCTGTAAAATTTTGGGAATTTTTCAAAGGCAGAAGCTATTTTTAATCAATTATGGGAATGTTATAAAATTTACAGAAAATAATCTATTTGGAGTTAGATACTATAAAAATTATGAGATGTTACTGACTATTGGAATAAAATTCTATGAATTTTTGGTAATTTTTGGACAACCGTGGGTATTTTTGATGATTTATGTGGAATTTGTACTAATTTTGAGCAAATTATGTATAAATTTGTTGGGAATTTTTGTGATAACATTATGGGTAGAACTTTCAAAAGATACTTACATCTGAGGTTCTAAAAATTCTAAAGAAAATATTGTTTGATACTGTGAACTATTTTGTTAGATTCAAGTTGGAAGACACGGTGAGTTCATAGCCCCATTTTCAACCGTTTGGTATTCAATAAAGTTTTGGGGGAAAAAGTATACTGTTTGAGTTGATGTATTATTTTTAAAAATATTTTTGTTGCTTACTGTCATTTGCGATACAACCATTAATTCGGATGAGGAACCGTCCGATAATATTAGTAGCGCTATTTAGGAGAATATTTGCACTAACCGGATGAGGGTTACTGCTATTTTCCTGCACCTAACCGAATGGGGGTGATGATGTAATATTATCTGATTTTGTGAATTATTTCGTGACAGTATGATTATGTTGTGAACATGTTTGGTTGTAATTGATACATCAATAAAATATTTGTCTGGATTAAACCTATGTTCTCACTAACATTTTTGTTGACAAGTTTAAGTGTACTTTTTCAGGAAATAAGTAATTCGTTTGATTTCAGCTTCGAGGTTCACAATGGATGGGGTGACGTAGTTGGGAGGGTCTGCGTCACGCTGACCGTCAATATAGTTGACGGGAGCGTGTATGTTGACGCTCATTTTCATAGGTTCTAGACATGCTGTGATCTAGTTGTAAACCAATTACATCTAATTTTGTAACCTATGTAAAAGATGTAATTCCTCTATTATTAATAAAAGCATGTCTATGTTATGTTTCTATATATTATGATTGTGTTTATTTTTCTATAAACAATGCACTTTGATAAAAGCTAGTCACATTTCACACGTATCGTTCACGCTTCCGTCGGGATGTGACAGTAAGTCATTCTTTACCTACCTAGTTTCTGTTGCAAAATTCTTGCAACAAACATGTGATATATATGGGATCTCTTCTTATGCCATTTAATTTTTTTATTGCTACACTGATAGCCATTTAATCAAAAGTATGTCACTGTAAGTCATTCTTTACCTACCTAGTTTCTATTTTTCACTTAGGTTTAGAATGAAAACTACTAAGGTACCTTCATTGAGTTTGACCTGCGCCTTTGAGTGTTCTTGAACCATTATGTGATCGATTTTAACTTCTTTATTAGTTTCTTATTGTTTGGTATAACGAGATGTTATTTTGATTAAATTTGATTCACATTTCTATTGATCTTTGGTTGTTTTCATAAGATAACTAAAACATTGAGTTTATTGTCCTATATATTTAGAAAATAGTTTGTTTGATATATGCAGGATCGAATGTGGGTGGTTTTTCTCTCAACTCACTGTGAACAACACTCAGCAAGCAGTCTATGAAGAGTTGATCACAATATAACAAGTAACAAGCAGTAAGAAAATTAACACAGCAAGTAAATTTTCAAGGTACTTTTATATATTGCTTCTCAACTCAAAGGATTACAAGACACTTGGACTCAAATCGCTTACATAAAGAGTTACATGGAGAAGATATATATAATACTACCTACAACCGGGTATACTTTGATACCAGCTGGACACCTCTAACCTTACATCTATACTACAAGACTCTAGGTGAGGTCTTTCAGACATTTTGCCTGAGAGTTGGTAGTCAGGACATGTCCCTGACTTACCTTTTGTCACCAACTAAAGTTGGTAACATGTACTATCATAAAAAGGTGAACAGTAGAATAAAGTATGGTCAACAACATGGCTCTTTAGGAAGATGCCATGCTGTATCAGAGGTCTGCAGCGGACTGTCAGAGACCATACTTTTATCTGCTGGTCATAGCAATGTCTTCCGAAGGATAAAGTACTTCGGAAGAATAACTTCTTCCGAAGGCACTTATACTTCGGAAGACTGCTTCTTCCGAGGCTTGGAGTCTTCTTTGTCTTCGGAAGCAGACTTTGTCTTCGGAAGCTCAGACTTTGTCTTCAGCTCTTTCATCAGACTTTGTCTTCGGAAGCTCAGACCGTCTTCAGCTCTTTCATCAGACTTTGTCTTCGGAAGCTCAGACTTTGTCTTCGGAAGATGGTCTTCAGCTGTTGGCTTTAGCTGTTGTCTTCAGCAGTTGACTTCAGCTTTTGCCTTCAGTAGATATCTTCAGCTGTTGTTCCTCAGACTCTCAGAAGATCTCTTGCTTGGCTTCGGAAGCCCTTCAATGTAGCACCAAAAGTGACTATGAAGTGGTTTTGGTTGCACCAGCCTTATCATGATCCAACAAACTCCCCCTAGGCTGATGCTACCAAAACTTCACTTCTCTCTTCTTCTCAAAGCTCTCAGCACCAAGGAAAGTAAGTGTTTATCAGTGTCTTCATTCTTTCCTGCTGTGGTGTTGAGAATCTTGTACAGATCCTTGGTAGACAGAATCTCTACTCTGTCACCTTGGATTATGTGTACCCTCTGTTGTGGCCCTCTGAAAAGAGTTAGTTGATGGGAAGTATAGTCATATTCCCATCGAACTATTGGTTCCAATTCAGGACCTTCCACCATCTGTAGAAAGGCTGTGCCTTTGGTGGTTGGTCTTTCCTTGTCTTCCACTCCTTTCAACTTCAACTCTTCTTCAATCTTGGCTCTTCTACTTCGTTCAGCCAAGTGGAGACCACTGATATGATTTCTGATGTGTGCAGCAGTCTCAGAGTTGGAGGGATTGGAGAATGGCTTCTCTGCAAGCTCAGCAAGATCAAATCTGCTGAGATGCAGTAGAGAAGTGGCATTAAGCCTGTTGGTTTCACCATTCTCCCTTTCCACAACAAAGTTGTGAGAAGGTTCATCGAACCTCCACTGGATTATAGCATCTCTAGGTCCAGGAGATTGACCAGAAATCCTGTCCTCTTTCCTGGTATCCAGTAGAATCACCAGTTTCCTTCTTAGTCTCTTCTCCTCAGCATTGAGGATATCGGAGTTGAGACCAAGAAGTCTTGCAGCCTGGCCCAAGGTGTCTTTAGGCAACTCAAGAAATTGGCCTAGGGTGAGGGAGCTTGAAGAGTTATCAACATAGGTGATGTTGATAAGCTCTCCCTCACAGGAGATGCTGCTCAAAGTAGTGCAGTTGATGAGCCTTGTCTTGAACTCCTTTATTTCCTCAAAGGAGAGATGTTGAGGAGGCTGAGGGGATGGTTTTGGTTTTTGTTGGGTAGGCTTAGGTTTAGTGGTTTTGAGTTGTGTCTTGGGTTTTAAGATGGGTAGTTTGGGTGGTTGAGGTGATGTGGTAGGTTTGGGTAGAGTTGTGGGTTGAGGGGTGAAGGTTTCATCAGTGGGTTCGGTTTTGATGGGAAAAGGGGTTGGTTCTGGTGTGGTTTGTGGCTGTGGTTGAGTGGCTGTGATTGAGACCGTTCCCTGTACCCTCCTGTACATCTCCCTTCTCTTCCCCAATCGGATGTCAGCTTTGATTTCACTGACTATCCGCTGGAGTGTCCTTTCGGACATAGGTCCCACCTGCCTACCAGAGAAGCCATGAGCCCGGAGATAGTCCTTCATCCATGCTTTGTCATTGGATTTCTTGGTGGCAGTGACCTCCTTCACTTCCTCCCTTCTCTTCCTCTCCCTCCACTTCTCCCTAGCAGCCTTCTTCCTTTTCTTCTCCATTTGATCCTGCTCTTTATTGTGGAGCAGCAGGATCATGTCATCGTCATGTGGAGACAGTTCAGGAAGACTGAAGCCTCTTGAGAGTAGGAACTTGATCCTATCCTTTCTCAGCTTCAGGGCTGCCTCCCTTCGCTCTTCATCTTCTTTCTCCAAGGCCAACCTGACTTATTTTTCTTGTTGTAGCCTGGTTGACCTCTCCAAAGTCACCAACTCCTCTAGTGGTAGCAAAAGTATCTCCTCATTGGCAGCTCCTAGACTGATGAGTTGGTCAATGAGTGATGTTCTTCTCTTCTGGTTGATTTCTTCCTGATTAGCTGCAGCTGCCTTAGAACTAGCAGCTAGCAGCTTTTCAGTAGGAAACCTACCTTTCTTTTTGGCCTTCTCAATCCTCTCCTCCTCCTGAAGCTCTTCCGCAGTCAATTTTCGTTTTCCTTTGTCTTTGGCAGTGCTTGACTGTGGTGGTTCTTGGATGGAGGGTTGTGATTGAGAGAGAAGTTCAGCTGGTGTTTGGGTTGGAGGAATGTCAGAAGTGTCCTCCCTGCTCACCTCAGATGCTATTTCAGCAATAACATCTGTGATGGTCAGTTCCTCGGACATCTTAAATAAGCCTTCCGCAGCTTCTATTTCGGCTTCGGAAGATTTTTCTTGTTCTTCCGAGGCTTCCATGTAGGCTTCGGAAGCTTCAGCTTGAGCTTTGGAAGATGAGACTGCTGCATGTTCTGTCCCATCTGTTTCAGTTGCTGGGCCATCAGTCCCCATTTCCCCTTCGAAGCTAATCTCAGGTTCCATGTGGACCTTAGGTTGACCAACTTCTTCCACAGTGGTAGAAGGTGCAGTCAGTCTTTGAAGCTCCTCAGCCCCAAAGTATATAAGTGTGGTGTCGGGGCTGGGCTGTTCTGGGGATGATCTCAATACAAACTTTGTGAAAAGTCTGTAGAGATCTTGAAGCATCTTTGAGTCAATATCTAGAAAGGATTGAGATGACTCAGGTAGTGTGATGAGTTGGGAAGAAATGAATTTGGTCTGTGGTTCCTCAGATGTTTGTCTCTGAACTTTCTCCCCCTTTTTGGTAGCATCGTCTTGAGAGCTAGATGAGGTAGAGGAAGAAGTTATTGAGACCTGAATTGGTACATGCCTAACAGACCTCTCCGTCTGTTTCTCAGCTAGTTTAGCCTTGAGGTTGTTAATCTTAAGTTGCTGAGTGGCAGTCCTTGATTCTAAGATCCTCACCTGTGATTCCAGGTTGGAAACCTTAGAAAGCAAGTACTGAAGTGTTAGTTGCATACTTCCCTCATCTTCATGAGAAGAATCACGGGGAGATGAGATAACATACCTAGTATGCTCACTCTCACCACCAGATGTGGCTTCTTGGCACCCTGGTTTCCTTTGCTCAGAGTCATCTCTTTCAGAGATGTCAATGGGCAAAGTTGCCGTAGACTTAGTCCTAATTATGTTACCACTGTCCTGAGAGCTCAATGAGAGACTCTGAGTAGTGGCAGCTGAGTCTACATGAGTCCCCTTCACATCAGTGGGACTCACCTCAGTAACTGGCTTCTGATGGGGACTAGAGACAAGGGATCCCTTTTGGCTCTGTTGATCTTTCAGAGGGTGTTGTAGATCAACTTCATGGCCATGGAGAGATGTAATCTCTTCATCAGTGCGGAGTAAAAGGTCAGTGAAAGAGAGAGTGGTTAGTCCTACTGACCCGGGACCTAGATCAATGTCTACAGACATTGAGCCTATGGTGGGGCTGTCCCTAGAAGGCTGCACAGGGGAGTGTAGAGACTCACCCTGTGGGCTTAAGGCTTGGGGTTCGGGCTCAGGGGTTTGAGACTAAGGAGGCTCAAAACCCACATTGAGGTCAATTGTGAAGGATGGTATGACCTCGGACTGAGTGGGAGCCCATGATTCCACTCTAGCCCTTTGGGTGTGAACAGGAGGAGCTTGTTCAATCAGAGTAGATTGAACAAGGGTTCGTTTTGGACGTCTCTGGTATGTAGCTTTGATGGGTAAAGAAGGTTTTGGCGTTGTGGTGGATGCTGCTGGTGTGGGTTCATCACCTGTGGGGATAACAGGGATGTCACCAGGAGCTATGCGCTCAGTCATCTCCGGAGGTAGTGGAGTGTACCTTCCAGTGAAGTTGGCGGACATCTTCTTCAGTATCTTGAAGATGGTAGGTCTCACTTGTGGAACAGTAAGAGCAGCTGCACAGACAAGCTTGCTCGGTTCCATCTCACAGTTGATTATGTGTTGAATAAATCGGGGATACATGAAGAATGTATCCCTGCTCAAATTTTCGATAAGGTTGGTCAACACAAATCGTGAGTAGTTGAAGCGAAGACCTCTCACCAACCCATGAACTAGGCATCTTAGTTCATATGGGATTTGATCCCAACCCCCTGATTTATTGGAGAGGCAATGTAGGATAATATGCAACAGGAACTTCCAATGGTAAGAGAAATTGAACTTGTACACGGTTGATCTGCTGACATCTCCTCCATATCCCATCAGGATATAGGTGCCTTCCAAGTCTTCTTTGGGGAACTCAGTAGGAGCCCCATCATCATGAAGCTCGAGATGCTCCCTGATGAGTTGTTCAGTGATGACCAACTCTTGGCCACAAATGCGGGTTCTCAGGACTCGAACCCCATTCAGAACTGCAGTTTCACCGTTCTCAGGCTGTAAAGTGGTAAAAGAAGATGAAATTGATCAGTCAAGATTATTTAAAAGGGGTTGAATTGTGGTAGTGGCGGTAATAGGGTAACTGTTTGAGGTTACTGTGGGTGGTATGGTGGTTTACGGCGGAGAAATGATAGTGGCGGCAAAGATAATTTTAAATAATCTGACCATCATGGACAAAATCTTTACTTTTTATAGAGTGGGGCCCAAAAGATATCCGTTACATATAAAAACCTTTACTTCCGAGGGTAAAACATTTACGAAGGTAATTTTCTTCCGAAGGCAATTTCTCTTCCGAAGCATGATATTGCTTCCGAAGGTAAAATTGTCCTTTGAAAGCACTTTATCTTCCGAAGCAAGGCATTGCTTCCGAAGGTAAGGTTGTCTTTCCGAATGGAGAGTTGTATAAGTTTCGGAAGTAGATCTGATGTAAGATCAATCGCTTCTTCCGAGACCAAAAACTCTTCCGAGAAGAAAATTTCCATTGAGGAATTTGGCTTCGGAAGATATTCAAGAATATTTTCCGAGAGTTAATTCCTCTTCGGAAGGAATTTACACTTGGGATAATTTAAAAATCCTTTGTAACAGAGCTTAAATTGTATTGACACAAGACTTTACATATTAAAAAGGTTTTCAAAAGAGGTAGTTATTCAATGTTTATCATCCCAATTGCTGATATGAGATACTTAAATCTTTGTTCATCAAATGCCTTTGTGAACAAATCAGCATATTGTTCATTTGAGTCAACTTTGATTAACTTTATCAGCTGTTTCTCATGAATATCTCTAATGAAATGATACCTGATATCAATGTGCTTTGTCTTGGAGTGCTTCACCGGATTCTCAGTAATGGAGATAGCACTATTGTTGTCAATATGGATAGGAGTAGTCATGAAGTTGAATCCATAGTCTAACATCTGATTTTGAATCCATAGCAGTTGAGCACAGCAGCTAGCAGCAGCAATGTATTCAGCTTCAGCAGTTGATGTAGAGACACAAGATTGTTTCTTGCATTGCCATGAGATAATCCTTCCACCAAGAAATTGACATCCTCCTGATGTTGATTTCTTGTCAATATTGCAGCCACCATAGTCACTGTCAGAGTATCCATAGAGATTGAAATCACCATTTCTTGGATACCAGAGACCTAGTTTAGGTGCTCCTTTGAGGTATCTGAGGATTCTCTTTGCAGCAGCTAGGTGAGACACCTTTGGAGCAGCCTGATATCTTGCATAAATGCATGTGGCAAACATGATATGTGGTCTACTTGCAGTGAGATACATCAGAGAACCAATAATTGCTCTATACTGATGTTGATCAGTATCCTCCCCCTCAAGGTCAGGGCAAAGATTATGGTTTCTGGATATGGGTGTCTTGGCTGGTTTACAATTCTTCATTTCAAATCTATCTAAGATGTCTGAGACATACTTAGATTGACTGATGAAGAACCCTTCCTTCATCTGTTTCACCTGAATTCCAAGGAAAAAGTCCATTTTTTCCATGGAACTCATCTCAAACTTCTGCTTCATTATGCTTTCAAAGTCCTTACACATTTGGTCGTTTGAAGAACCAAATATGATGTCATCAATGTAGACTTGTACAAGCAAAATGTCTTCTCCACTCTTTCTGATGAAAAGAGTCTTGTCGATAGTACCTCTAGTGTATCCATTCTTCAGGAGAAACTGAGACAAGGTCTCATACCACAGCCTAGGTGCTTGGTGCAGCCCATATAGAGCTTTATCTAGTTTGCACACGTAGTTGGGGTGCTGTGGGTGTTCAAATCCTGGAGGTTGACATACATAGATTTCCCTATCTATATCCCCATATAGAAAAGCACACTTGACATCAAGTTGGTAGACTGTGAAGTTCTTGGATGCAGCATAAGCAAGGAAGATCCTAACTGCCTCAAGTCTTGCAACAGGTGCAAAGACATCAGTATAATCGATTCCTTCCTCCTGGGTGTATCCTTGAACTACTAGCCTTGCCTTGTTCTTGATAATCAAGCCTCTATCATCTTTTTTGTTCCTGAACACCCATTTAGTGCCTATGGGTACTTGACCAGATGGTAGTGGGCATAGATTCCAGACCTTTTGTCTTCTGAATTGAAGCAGCTCCTCCTGCATCGATTCAACCCAACTACTATCTTTAAGGCATCTTCTACCTTCTTTGGTTCCATCTGAGACAAGAAGCATGAGTACAAGCAGACATTCCCATGATGAGTTTGTCCTCTTGTTCTCACACCCTCAGAGACATTCCCTATGATGTTCTCAGTTGGATAAGTGTTGTGAATCCTAAGACTAGGAATCACTTCCAGTTACAGAGATAAGTCTAGGTTAGTCATATTCTGATCAGGAACTGGATCACTCTGTCCAACTGCTGTTTCAAAGTCATTCAATGAGGACTGATTGAATGATTGAGAAACATCATCAATGGTTGGTTGTGAAGTAGGATTAACAGTTGCCTGTTCCTTCAGAATACTACTTCCCTCAACCTGGTGTTGTAATGGATCACCTGAGGAACTTTGTGGTTGATTAAGTGATTCACTTGTTGAAGCTTCATTATTTCTGGAGATAGTTATACTATCAGATCTGTGAATGGTTGAAGCTTGTTGCCTTTCAGCTCTTGGAGAATTTGGAAGAGGTCTGGGAAGCTCAAACAGTTGACTTGCATCAGCATCAGCATCAGCATTCTCTTGAGCACCTGTTCCAGCTGAAACATTCTCACAAGATGGTTTAGAATAGTTTGGAAACAATTCTAAATCAAAGATATACTCAGGTCTATTCCCCCTAACACAAGGAGTGTGCTCATTAACAACTATATTGGATGATTCCTCAAATTGTTGATTTTTGATATTGTATACTCTATAAGCTTTAGAGCTAGAAGAGTATCCAATAAAGATAGCATCATCCGACTTCTCAGCAAACTTTGCTAAGTTGTCCTTTGTGTTAAGTATGGTACACCTGCAGCCAAAGGACCTTAGAAAGCCAATGAACGGTGGCCTCTTATTCCATAACTCATAAGGGGTTTTTCCATGGGGCTTAACTACAAGAACCCTGTTCTGCATATAGCATGCAGTGCTGACTGCCTCTGCCCAGAATGTTAGAGGTAGCTTTGAATCAGCTAACATGGTCCGAGCAGCCTCAATAAGTGTCCTGTTCTTCCTCTCAGCAACACCGTTTTGTTGAGGAGTTCTGGGAGCACTGTATTGTCTGGCAATCCTTTTTGAGTCACAGAATGAGTCAAGAATGAAGTTCTTAAACTCAGTCCCTTGATCACTTCTAATGATCTTAACCTTGTGATCAATTTGATTTTCTATTTTAAGAATAAAAGATTTTAAAGTTTCAGCAGTTTCATCTTTACTTCTTAAAAGAATACCCATGTAAATCTTGTAAAATCATCAACTATCACAAGGCAGTATGATTTCCTTCCAATGCTCATCATACTTGTGGGTCCAAAGAGATCCATGTGCAATAAGTGTAATGGAGTAGTGATAGAGTTAACACATTTGGATTTATGAGATGATCTGTGTTGTTTCCCTTTCAGGCATTCAACACAGTTATCTTTGCAGAAAAATTCCTTTTTAGGCAAACCATGTACCAAGTTATTTTTAGCCAATTTATTCATTGTTTTAAAATTCACATGACACATGCGTTTATGCCATAGTGTTGACTCATCACTATCAGCTTTGGAAAGAAAGCATGATACTTCACCCATAGGAGAAGCATTGTTCATATCCAGCTTGTACATATCCCCTTTCCTGGGAGATTTAAGAAGCACCAATTCCGGAGGAATTGTCATCCCTGGTTTGAGGATAATGCACTCATGTTCTGTGAAGAGCATCTGATGCTTCTGATCACAGAATTGAGAAACACTTAACAGATTGTGTTCAAGCTGTTTGACAAAGTGAACTTTGTCAATGTTTATTCTGCCATTGGATATACTTCCTCTGCCAGAAATATATCCTCCGGCCTCACCTCCAAATTGGACAGGCCCTCCATCAAAGTTCTGGAATTGTTGAATGAGAGATCTGTTCCCTGTCATGTGCCTGGAGCATCCACTATCTACAATCCAGACATTGTTGTTCTTGTCAAATGGACGTCCCTGCACATAAGATGAGATGATTAGTTTTGTTTGGAAGCCCAAGCCTTGCTGGTCTTGGGCTCTTCCAATGATAGTGACGTAATTGAACCAAAAGATATGCATTGGGGTTCAATAGAGGTCATTGTTGAAGAAGAGGTTTGGGCTGCAGCATCTTCCTTGATCTTCCAATCCATCCCTTGTTGATCTTTAAAGATGAGCTTGTTGAAGCTTGTGCAGCATGGCCTTCTTCCGAAGCTTCTTTCTTTTCAGAAGAAGCCTTCACCACCTTTTCTTCCGAAGTAGTCTTCTTCTGAGATGGTTTCAAGGGAGCCTTCTTGTTCTTCCGAACCTTAGAAGGTTTGGCTTCCGAAGCCATTTTCCCTTCGGAAGAAGTAGTTTCTTCCGAAAGCAACTTGGCTTCCGAGACCAACTTTCCCTTTTCATCATTTGGACCTTTTGAAGTGGTCCAACTGAGAAACCTTCTCTGACTCCTTCTTTTCTAACATTATTTGCATAATGTGTGCTTGCTGGATTGTAGTAACAATCTTTAGCCATGTGGTTGTGCAGACCACACATTATGCAGGCAATGTTAGTCTTCTGGGAACTTGCAGGTTGTTGTTTCTTGGGTTTCTTCTCTTCATCAGCAACTTTCCCTTTCAAGTTCTGATCCTTCAGTAGGACAGGAGTGCTGGTATTACACTCCTTTCCTTAGTCAGAAGTACCTACCACTTGAAATCCGGCAGAAATGAAGACACCCTTTTGCTTTGGGTCGATCTTAAGCTTGGACTCTGCAACCTTCTTGGCAGTCCTTTTAGCAGCTTTAGCTCTGCTTCTTCTTGGCTTGGTGGTTAGGATTTGGTATTCACAGGTGGAGATGAGTGTATCCTCCTGTTTCTCCCATGTGGTGGCTACTATTTTTGCCTCATCCTTTAGTTCTAATGGAGAAGGGTCAGCAGTTGGAACCTCTTGCTCTTCAGTACCACATCTAGGTAGTCTAATAGACTCATAAGAGTGTGGTGGAGCTATTTCATTGGTTCCCAACCCTTCTTTGTTTTGATAAAACATTTTGGAATGAGAGGTTGATGCAAGAATAGTTTGGAAGCTTTGCTCAGCAATAGCTTGCTTCCTGGCCTGAGCCTCAGCTGTGACCAACTGGGCTTGAACCTCAGATAGTTTGGATATCAGATCTTTAATTTGAGTATTATAATTAGTATTTTCATGTTTTAAAAGAGATACAGTTTTCTCTAACTCCTCAATTTTCTTTTGATAGTCAGATTCAGCTCTCTTAAAATCAGATTTTAGCACATTTAAAGACTCAACCTCAGATCTGATTTCCGAAATGTAATCCTTATAAAGTTTAACTTTAGCAATACAGGCAGCAGTACAAAGATGTTCATATACCTGATCATCATCTGTTCCGGCCATGAGTGCTTGAGCAGGAGTCACATCCTGTACCATGAAGCTCCAGTCAACTTCCTGAGCAACAGCAGCTGTTTCAGTTGACTTTTCTTCATGCTTGGGAGCAGTGGGATGCGTGGAGGCCTGTGGGGTTCCCGGGTTGTTCTTGGGAGCCTTGCATTCCCTAGCAAAGTGACCAAGTTGGTTGCAGTTGTAGCACCTTGCTTTGCTCTTATCAAACCCAAACTTGCTGTTGACTGGGTTTTGAGGGAATTGCCTTCCAGTTCTCTTGAAGAACTTCTTCGCTCTGTAAGTTAAAAGAGCCATCTGCTGGACAATGTCCATGTACTCCACATCATCTGGATTGAAGCACTCAAGATCATCAAAGCAGTATTGAAAATCACCAGAGTGTCCACTTCCAGAGACAAAGGCACAACTATCCTGAGAGGAGTTGTGTTGAACCTTTTGAGACTTTGGAGTCTCAGGTAGAGTAATGTAAGGTCCGTTGTGTGAGTTGTCAGGGTAACACAGCAACTGATGTTGTGGTTCCGTGATTTCTTTTTCAACCACATGAAGGGCTGAACTCAGTTGGTTATTGGAGTGACCAGAGGAGTTCTGCATGGTTATCTCCATCTGGAATGCACTTAGGATACCATACAACTCTGTCAGAGTAAGAGTCTTAAGGTCCGAAGTTCTCTTGATTACAACACAGTAATGTATCCATAGTTTAGGAAGGGAAGACATGAACTTCCTAACTATGTCTCTGTTCTCAAGAGCTACTCCAATATCCTCCAGAGTATCTACTAGCTCAACATACCTGAAGTATTGTTGAGTCAAGGTCTCACCAGCCTTGAAAGTAAAGTTCTCAAACTGCTGCTTCAAGAGATCCTTCTTGTTCTCTTGGGTTTCCTTGGATCCTTCATACATCAGCTTCAGTGCTTCCCATAAATCTTTGGCAGTTTTGCACTTCTTGAAGCGTCTGTAGACGGAGTTGGGGAGAGCAGTTTAGAGAGAAGTCATAGCCCTTTGATCCAGCTCTATTCTCTTCCTGTCCTCTTCTGAGTAATCATCAACATCTTTTGGAATGATGCGATTACCAGTAGCAGAAGTGGTGCTTGGTATGAAAGGACCATTGACAATGGAGTCCCACATCCTTGAATCTTGACACTTGATGAAGCCTTCCATTCTGATACACCATGTGTCAAAGTCTTCAGGGGTGATCAGTGGGGACTTGGTCATGGTACCGGTTTCCATATCAGCCTTGGAGAGAGCAGCCATTTGAGTGAGTGATTTGTAGTGAGGAGTGAAAAACAGGTTGATTTGGATGGTAAGATCTCACAATCAAGAGCCTGTAGCTCTGATACCAATTGCAGGATCGAATGTGGGTGGTTTTTCTCTCAACTCACTGTGAACAACACTCAGCAAGCAGTATATGAAGAGTTGATCACAATATAACAAGTAACAAGCAGTAAGAAAATTAACACAGCAAGTAAATTTTCAAGGTACTTTTATATATTGCTTCTCAACTCAAAGGATTACAAGACACTTGGACTCAAATCGCTTACATAAAGAGTTACAGGGAGAAGATATATATAATACTACCTACAGCCGGGTATACTTTGATACCAGCTGGACACCTCTAACCTTACATCTATACTACAAGACTCTAGGTGAGGTCTTTCAGACATTTTGCCTGAGAGTTGGTAGTCAGGACATGTCCCTGACTTACCTTTTGTCACCAACTAAAGTTGGTAACATGTACTATCATAAAAAGGTGAACAGTAGAATAAAGTATGGTCAACAACATGGCTCTTTAGGAAGATGCCATGCTGTATCAGAGGTCTGCAGCGGACTGTCAGGGACCATACTTTTATCTGCTGGTCATAGCAATGTCTTCCGAAGGATAAAGTACTTCGGAAGAATAACTTCTTCCGAAGGCACTTATACTTCGGAAGACTGCTTCTTCCGAGGCTTGGAGTCTTCTTTGTCTTCGGAAGCAGACTTTGTCTTCGGAAGCTCAGACTTTGTCTTCAGCTCTTTCATCAGACTTTGTCTTCGGAAGCTCAGACTGTCTTCAGCTCTTTCATCAGACTTTGTCTTCGGAAGCTCAGACTTTGTCTTCGGAAGATGGTCTTCAGTTGTTGGCTTTAGTTGTTGTCTTCAGCAGTTGACTTCAGCTTTTGCCTTCAGTAGATATCTTCAGCTGTTGTTCCTCAGACTCTCGGAAGATCTCTTGCTTGGCTTCGGAAGCCCTTCAATGTAGCACCAAAAGTGACTATGAAGTGGTTTTGGTTGCACCAGCCTTATCATGATCCAACAATATATTTGTAGTTCACATGCTTTTGAATCCATGTATGCAGTCGTATTTTGTCTCAACTGTTTTTACATCTTATGCCCTGCTGCAATTTCCTTTGTTAGGTATCTTCACACGGTGAAAATAAACACACTGTTATACGCACGCACATGAAAGAAATAAGAACACGAGAATTTATAATGGTTAATTAGGGTTTAAAGAAGCTTCAATGGGCTAGGTCCATAACTCCATCTGAAAGCACAAAGGCCTTCACACATCAACAATCACCCACTTGAAGGCCTTGCGAATACTCCTGCTAGCCATCTAAGTATAAAGCAACCTTGTCATCAGTAATTTTCAAGTAACATAAATCCTCCAAGCCATCAATTCCAAAGATCAAGCTAAGATTTCAATTCAAATCCCCTAGTTGCGGAGGCCCCTTTTCATCAATTATTTGAAAGGGCCCGTTGAAGCTTCTCGAGCTCCAACCTAGTCGTGGCAAATTCCACCAACGACGCATCCTTTGTCTCAACTGGTTTACACGCCACCAGATTCAGAGATACATCGAGAACCACTAACACTCTCCAAATCCAGCAAGCAATCACCAGGAGAGATTTTTCCAGTCGTACGATTCTTCTTGACTGTAACCGGAACATGCCCCATGCTCCTACTGTCACAAAACCCTCTAAGTGATTTAGACTTATGACCCCATTCGGCTACAATCTTTGCTCCAGACTTCATGTTTGCAAAATGAACTCTCTTAACAGCAGATTTGGCGAACCCGACTTTGACTTGCTTAACCGGGTTGATCAGTCCCTCAGCAGGTACCTCCACTATGTACAATGAACCATGCTTATCACCATGACCAGTCACCCGGTTCCCATTGATTACTCTTCGTTTACCACTACCAAACTTGACTTTCAGTCCTTGTTCATCCAATTACCTAACAGAAATTAATTTTTTCTTTAAATCTTGAATCACCTTGACATTCTTTAAGTTCCATGTAGTTCCTAATGGAGTCACCAAATCAATATCATCCATGCCCATTACATCAAGCATTTTGCCATCAACGAGACGTACCTTCCCAAAATCACCTGTTTTTAAATTCACCATCATTTCACCATTGTGTACTGCGTGAAACGAAGAAACAGAATCCATGATCCAAGAATCCACACTGTTTTCAGCCTCAAGAATTAACACGTCATTATCATTGACGTCCTCAAAGTAGTATTAAGACTCTTCTTTGGTCATTGACTATTAACATGTTCATCCTTGTTGCAGATCCAGTACCTCATATTTTTCTGAGTCCAAGTTAAATTCTTTCCCTTAATTCCACTGCCTCTGCTATTTTCCCTTCCCCTGCCAACATGTAACATCTTAGAAGATGATCCAACATTTGCACTTTTCAGATGTGTGTCTTCCCCTTTCACAATTTCTCGAATCTTTTCAATTGTCATTTCATTAGCTCCCATAGAATCTGTAACAGCAGTTACGGTCTTAGACCAACTATCAGGCATTAAAGATAGCAACACCAAGGCTCGAGTCTCATTATCAAATTTTATTCTCATTGATTCTAATCTGGTAGTAATAGACATCAGATCATTAATGTGGGAGGTGACTGAGCTTCCCTCTTTCATTCTCGTCATGAACAGTTCCCTCATCAAGAACACCTTGTTAGTTGCAGATGGCTTTTCATACATATTTGATAGAGGCAACATCATACCACTTGAAGTGGTTTTTTTCATGATGTTAAAAGCAATGCTCTTCATCGAAAATAACATAATAGCCGCTTTAGCTTTCTTGTCCTTGGAATTCTATACTGCTTTTTCAAATTTCTCCATACTCTTCGATTTCTTTTCCTGTACCATATCCAAATCCTTTTGACACAGTAATGTCTCTATTTTCATTTTCCACCAACCAAAATCAGTGTCATTACACTTTTCGATCATAGTCTTCCCGTCTTCAGCCATAATAGCAAACCAAAGACAAAATAACAAACGAAACAGACACGTTGAACTGTTGATAATAGTCAACAAAGGATAGACAAATCAGATTCGGTACTTCCAACTAAAATCCTAGGCGGGCACAGGACCCTAGACGATTGTAGCGGCGGAAACCCTAGGCGACAGCAGAAACCATTGGTGGTGGGCGGCGGCGGCGGTAGAAACCGTAGGCAGTAATCTAGAGTCTTAGGCTCTGATACCAGTTGTTAGATATTTTTACACAGTAGAAATAAACACACTGTTATACGCACGCACACGAAAACAATAAAAACACGGGAATTTATAGTGGTTTGGTCAAGATGACCTATGTCCGCTCTCTGCAAATACGTATTTTCTATTAAGCTCAAAGGACAAAATTACAATACAATAACATGCTCTATATATAAAGGTAATTAGGGTTTAAAGAAGCTTCAATGTTTAAGGCCCATAACTCCATCCAAAAGCCCAAAGACCTTCGCATCTCAACATCCTTACCATTTAAATATATATCACCCATTGAAATTTGAACCATTCATATATTATAATTTTAACTGGAGAAATAGAAGATCCACTATGTTTATTTCGGCTTGGCTTGGTACCTAATGGTGACTTTAGGGGATTGCTTGGCTTTATGGTGGTGTGTTTCTGTTTTATATACTTACTATTATTAAAATTCAGCAGTAAAGTTGTGGTTTTTATACCTCTCTTGTGTGGTATGATTTCAAGAGTGATAATTCAAATATCAAAACTGTTGATACTATCAACATTGATAGTAATTTGGACGATACAAGACGTCCAAATTATGTTCATATATCAAATATCAAAAACTGTTGATACAGAGGTCCCTGGCACTAGAAATATTTTTGGCTTATGTTCATATACTATAATCAACATTTCTATATTTTTTATTATGTCTTATATTTTGTACTTGGAGTCTCTAACACTCAACTTTAGAATTTATGTTCAGCTTATGATCTTCCTAATCTCTATATAATTTCTGCTGCCTAAAGAGTCTTTCTAGGAGAGAAAGACAATAGTTGTAACAAATCTGTTATATACGGTGTGACTGCCTGTTGAAACTTTCACCTATAGTCAAGGATCCGTTGCTATTTCTTTCTTTTCCATTTAATATTAAACTTAATGCTAGTTGTATAATTAAATCGCATTCACGGTTTGCCATTAGAACTGTTATACCCTTATATACCACCGTGATTGAGAATACACGGCTTTTTGTTATGCATACACTAATGTATCTTTGTTCAGTGTGTGTGATTTTCTTGACTCATTTAATTTTATGGTTCTTTTTGGCCGGATTAAGGAAGTCCGCTTACACATATAAGTCATTTTATTCATATATTCTGTGTTGAAGAGAGTTACTTTGAGACGTGCACCTATTTAGGTATGACAAACCCGTTTAAGCATTGAGTTGAGAAGATTGGCCTTTGGTGTGTTTTATTTACCCTTAGATGTTATTATTACCTTATTTTTATGCTTGCATAAGTTTCTTTAGTAGTGTTTATATAATAGTTTTTTTTTGTATTGGTTCTGTTAATTTGAACCACTAGTGATATACCCGTTGTTGGGATTTTGATCATAGTAAAGTTCGTAAACCATGTCACTTATCAACGCTTCCTTTATGGTTAACTGTTCGATATGTGACTTTCTGTTGTTTATTTATGTGCCTAGTATATGGACTTCTTTTTTGGTCATATGTTTTTTGATCCATGTATGCAGTCATATTATGTCTTTAACTGTGTTTTTTTACATCTTATGCCTTGCTGCAAGTACCCTTTCCAATTAAATATAAATTTTCACCCACTGAATCCTTCATATAATAATGATTCTGATTGATGCAAAAGGAGACGAATATGTATATTTTGGATTGGCTTGTTATCTCATGGTGTTATAGGTGGATTGCTTGTCTTTATAGAGGGTTAAGATTTTGATCATGATTACGTGGTGCACAAATCAGCCCCTATTCAATCATAGACTCAAGCCTTTACTGCTTCTCGATCTTCTATCACATCTACCATTGGATCATCTACAACAGAGACCTTGTAGTCAATTCAACAACTTCTTTCTCAACTTGGTCTTCAAGTGCAACCCATTACTTAGCCGTCTTCACAAGCATTCTTTACCTCCCGTTCCCAAAATAATTGAGGCCGAGGCTGCAACAATCGTCATGGTCAATATACCTTCACAAATCGTACCACTGGTGTAACATCTCGAATTTTTATTGATAAAAAGTTAATTTTGTAAAAAAAAATTAAATTCAATATGTTAATAATAATATTAATAATAATAATGTTAGTAATAATGATAATAATAATAAGAATAATAATGAAAATATAAGTTTAATTATATTAAAGTCTATAATTAATAACCTTTTTACATAAAATAATAACCCTTCAAACTTCAGGGGTTAGAGTGTAAATTATTTAACACTAAAACAAAACTTTGATTTTCATTTGCAAACTACTATAAACCACAGGGACCATTTTTGTAAAATTTCAAAACATCCCAGCCCCACCCCCTCTTCCCCGCGATCCCTTTTCCTCACCATCGGCCGAATTTTCAGCCACTACCGAGCACCAAACGATAATAATAATTGAATTAATCAAGTATAAACAATCCTATAAGTGCATTCAATCGATTGCCGACCACTTCCATTTTCATCCGAAAATCGCACAAACACCACACTCGAACCATTCCAAATCGCGGACCTACAACTCGATTTAAAACCAACCTCCGATCGATTTTAACAGAAACTGATAAGGGGTTTTTAATCTCTATCATCATACGAAACTTCCTACGAAATTAATTTGATTTCCATCAAGGTTTGCTCATCCATCGATCATCATTTTGACCGCGACCTATTCTTGTTGGGCTCAACACCAATACGTCATCATACGGGTAATTGAACACACCCACACACTCGTTTTTACCTGGGGATCAAAAGCCCCATGATTGCAGAAGCCTTCGAAATCGAATTGGACCTCAATTGGATGAGGATCGAACTAGGGCTCATTCGGGAAATTGGGGTTTTAGTGAAATCTTGTTTAAAACAATTAAAAACCGGATCATTACCGCAGCTTAGGCCTTTGGTTCACCGGTTCAACGCACCCATGTTATTCAAGAGGTCCCGGGTTCGACCCCGGGCAACCTCACTATTTTTTAAGGCTTTTTAGCTTTAGAAAAATTATAAAAAAAATTCTAAAAATTATAAAAAATGTTTCTACAAACGTTAAATACTTTTAAAAACACTTAATTATTTTCTGAAATTTATTTTAATATTTTATTTATTTTATTAAATGTTTTAAATAAATAAAATTACAAATATTACAAAATTATTTCTATAAAAGTGAACTTTTATAATAATTTAATTTATTAGTTATTATTGGACACTATATTACTTTTAATTATTCAAGATAATTACAATTATATATGTTTTATAGATTCACAGATTATTTACAAAAAGTTGTTTTGTGTTACTTAAATAATTAAATATTTTAACTAATTATATCATATAATTAATTAATAAAATTAATTATTTGTTTTTCCACACTTTAACAACAAATCAAACGATTATGCGTATTGACACATTTTTATTAAATTCTAAACATAATTACTTTCAAAAAATTCATTTTATGTATTTCAAGATATTCAAACTAAATAAATTAATAATCCAATGGAAACCCTAATACATTCCCAATTCTTATAATATTATCATTCTAACTCGAGACACCGTTCCGTAGATTACTCGTAAGGAAATCGTTGGTGTCTAATCTATCACATCTAAATTCTAATCTCATCAATCAAGTGAGTATTCATATATCTTTTTTATATCATTTCTTATTTGGGGGAAATCATGTGATACAATATTCAATCATGATATTCTATTATTATTTCATTTCTAAATTCAATTCAAGACAGGTTATGTTATTACTTGTAATTACGTGAACATACTATGCTAAACTGGACGACAGTAAAACCCTAATTCAATCAATCAATCCTGGTATCAATGGTAGATCTACTGGTTTGGATAACCCACCCCATATGAATAGTCGAGTGGTGATTGTGCCAGAGGCAATAGTCAATCAATGGTGTTTGTGTGCGAGTCTATTATTTGCAAGTGTCATGTCACACCCCGACCAACGGCGGAATCATCGGAGCGGACGAGGGAATGATTGATTGTTCATAACTCATGATTGTTTAATAGTGAAAATAATATTAAAATCAGATTACAGGATAACATGAATTTAACAGATACAAATACAACAGTTAAAGTCATAAATAGTAATTGTCTTTTGTTTTGACTAAGTCCGGGTCTTATATGAGCATGTAGAAGTCCACTAATTTGCTTAACCTGAAATCATGTGAGAAAATAAAGTCAGCTAACGACTTAGCTGGTGAGTAATCACAGTTTTGAGTATACATATAGATTGGTTGATAGATTGAGAATAATCCAATTCACAAGGTAACGTTAAGACTTATATTGCAATAGTAAAGCATATAGATAAACCGACACAATAGAAACCCCTTGACTTGACACTTGCATATAATAGACTTGCACACAAACACCATAGATTGACTAATTGCCTCTGGTACAATCACCACTCGACTATTCATATGGGGTGGGTTATCCAAACCAGTAGATCTACCATTGATACCAGGATTGATTGAATTAGGGTTTTACTGTCGTCCAGTTTACCATAGTATGTTCACATAATTGCAAGTAATAACATAATTAGTCTTGAATTGAATTTAGAATGAAATAACAATAGAATATCATGATTGAATATATTGTATCACATGATTTCCCCCAAATAAGAAATGATATAAAAAGGGGATATGAATACTCACTTGATTGATGAGATTGGATTTTGGACGTGATAGGTTAAACACCAACAATTTTCCTTATGATTATCCTAAGGAACGGTGTCTCGAATTAGAATAATAATAATGTGAAAATTTGGGAATAGATTAGGGTTTCCATTTGGTTTTGAATGGTAGTTTAAATAAACTAGTTTATTTAGTTAAAAATGTTTGAAATAATTGAAATGAATTTATTAAAAATGATTATGTTTAAAATTTAAAATAAACGTATCAGTTTACGTATCTGTTTGATTTATTGTTAACGTGTGGAAAAATAAACAAATAATTAATTTTATATAATTAATTATATGATAATTAATTAAAATATTTAATTATTTATATAACTAAAAGAAATGAAATTGTTATTTGAAATGATTTAAATATAACACTTTTTATATTTAATCATAATTTAAACAATAATAACGATTATTTGAAATAATTAAAAGTAATATAGTGTCAAATAATAATTTAATAAATTAAATTATTATTAGAAGTTCACTTTTGTTTAAATAAGTTTGTATTATTTGTAATTTTATTTATTTAAAACATTTATTAAAATAGGTAAAATGTTAAAAATAAATTTCAGTAATTAGTTAAATTGTTCTAAAAATTTTTAATGTTTGTAAAAATATTTTATAATTTTTACAAATTTTTATATAATTTTTGGAGGCTTAAAAGGCCCAAAAAATAGTTGAGGTGGCCGGGTCTCGAACCCGGGACCTCGGGTATGGCATGGGGTGCAGGGACCAGTGAACCAAGGTCACAATCGTGAAGGAAACCTGGTTTTAAATTCTTTTAAACATAAATTAAGCAGGATCCCAATTCATAAGAACCCTAGATCGAATGATCCCAAATTGAACCCGAATTCGACTTTGATTGCTTCTGCAATCATGGGGCTTTTGTTCCCCATGAAGAATCAAGTATGTGTGTGTGTTTAATTTACCTATATGGTGTTCTGTTGAGGTTGGAGTTGATGAAGAACAGTCGCGACCACGTATGAACTTGAATCGAGTGCTAATGATCTCTAAACTCAAATTAAACTTGTAGACAGCTTTGGATGATGATAAATAATAATAGCCCCTTACCAATTTTAACTAAAATCGATGGTAGATGGGTTTTAAGTGGTGTTGCAGGTCCGAACAATGGGGATAATCGAACAGGGAGTTTTAGTTTGTTTAAAGCGAAATTGAGAATGTGAATCAATTAGAATCGGCTTTATGGTTGTTCGTATCCGTTTAATTTGATTAAAATATGATGTTAGTGCGATTTGGTGGTGTGTAAAGTTGCCGACACAGTGGGTGCGATCCGTGAGTGGATTCGTGATTGTAATTCAATTATTGAAGTGTATATTGGTTCGAATCTCGTCCACAAACGGTTTGGTTCGTGTTTCCCGGTTTAAATATGGATTGTTTTGGTGTTTTCGGGTCGCCGGAGGGGTCGCCAGAGGGGTGGCCGGACGAGAGAAGAGGGTCGACGGGCGGTGGGTTGGGATTTTAAAAAAATTTACACTTTGGGTCCCTGTGGTTTATAAGGTTTGTTATTTTGTGTTAAAACTTATGTTTTAAGTTTCACAAATTACCATTTAGCCCCTGGACTTTATTATTATAATTATTGTTATTATTATTATTATTATTATTATTATTATTATTTTGATTATTATTATTATTATAATTATTATTATAAGTGTTGTAATTATCAACATTCTAACAAAAATTAATATGTATTTTTATATATATATATGTATTTATATATATATATATATATTACTGAAATACGCGATGTTACAGTCTCCCCTGCTTTAGGAAATTTCGTCCCGAAATTTGTTCACGAGCAGGCTGAAACGAAAAGGTGAGGATGCTGGGTTTCCATCTGGTCCTCACGTTCCCAGGTAAATTCTGGGCCACGTTTAGATTCCCAGCGGATTTTGGCAATGGGTATCCTACTATGTTTGAGTTGTTTGACTTCCCGATCCATAATTTCCACAAGTTCCTCAATAAAGTGCATAGATTCATCAATCTGGACTTCGTCGAGTGGAATGTGGAGATTTTCTTCGGCAAGACGTTTCTTGAGATTTGAAACATGAAACGTTGGTTGTATATTGCTGAGCTCTTGGGGTAGTTCAAGCTTGTAGGCTACTTTCCCAATTCGCTCGTATACTTTGAATGGATCCACGTAACGAGGTGCTAGTTTCCCTTACTTTCCGAAGCGAATCATTCCCTTCCAAGGTGATACCTTAAGAAGTATGAGATCTCCGACTTTGTATTCCATGGGCTTACGTCTTTTGTCAGCATAATGCTTTTGACGATTTCTAGCAGTGAGCAAATTATCACGGATCTTATGAATTTTGTCGGTTGTTTCTTGTATTAATTCCGGACCAGTAATCTGTGATTCACCAACTTCAGACCATACAAGGCCTCAAATGGTGCCATCTGTTGATCCGGTAACTGTTATTGTAAGAGGATTCAATCAACGGAAGATGAGAATCCTACGATCCACTGAAATCAATGACACAAGCCGGAGCATATCCTCGAGCGTCTGTATCGTTCTTTCAGTCTGACCGTTGGTTTGCGGTTGATAAGCTGTGTTAAGATTCGGTTGAGTTTCGAGAGCTGATTGGAAACTTTTCCAGAAACGAGAGATGAAGCGACCATCACGATCAGAGATAATATCTTTACTTGGCAAAAGATTGTTTAGGAAGACTACCATCACGTAAACAGGTTTTGATGATAACTCACAATGAAAGTCGATAGATAAGGAATAAATGGTTTGATGTAGCTAGATCGAGTCAAAACATGAGAATAAAGGGAAAAGAAATCGATTTAAGAATTTAAGTACTCCTAGCTTGGAATCAAAATCAACCTAAAACGATCGGGTCTCTTTTCAAGTTCAGAGATCATGCTTTGGCTTGATAGGTCGAAACACTAACCTTATTTCACCATTCAAGTTAATACATGCGTCTCGTCATTTGATTGCAACCATGGTAAGTTGATGATCAAGAAATGAGAATAGCCATCAAGGTATGGTTTTCACCCCTAACTTGATGGTGTACTCTCAAGGTATGACCACTAGCTTACCAATCCAAAAAGTTCGATCTGAGAATCTTCAGAAATAAGACGAGATAACTCCCCATTAAGGTAAGGGAAATCACTCCTATCTTAACGATGAAGTTTACAAAAACAAAATATAACAAGATGAACTTCTTCATCAAAATCCAGAATTCACTCCTACTTTGATGAGGTCGTTTCATTTGAGAAAATACAATCCATAAAAATGAAATTATCATCAAGGTATGAATTTCACGCGTATCTTGATGATTGAGCTTGATATTAACAAGAAAACAATCGAAGATTGACATTTGTCACCAAAGTACGGGTTTCAATCCTATTTTGGTGAGATCATGTCATCTGTGAAATGTAAATTCCAAAGAGAATAATTGAAGTTAGTCCTCGAGATAAGGAAATCACCCTAATCCAGAGGATAAAATTTCATAAAACACATCATTGGAAACCGTTTATTGAAATGAATAAATTTTCATCACCAAAGTAAGGGAATCACCCCTGTTTTGATGAGTTAGAATCATTTAGGAGATTCGAGTGTCCTTAGTCATAGGTTGACTTGCAAACTCTTGCATCTTCCACGGTGCAAACGGTTCAAAGTTAGACTTAACAACGAAAGGAAAAATATCTCAATTAGAAATTTAGAAATTTTCAAATTACATCAATGTAACAAAAAGGAAATCACGATTACAAATCTTGAATTACATCATGAAGACGAAATCAAGGACAAGAATTATTCAACACCACATCATTGGTGGCTTGAGCTTGTTGAGCATTAATGTTGAAAGCACGTCCTTGAGCCGTAGGAACTAGGCTGACAAGTTGAGGGCATCGATTGCGAAAATGGTTCGGATCATCACATTGATAGCATGCACGACCCTGGGTAATTGCAGGAAGATGTTGGTGAACTGGTGCATTGGTCGGAGCTTTAGCAGCACTCCTGCACACGTTGAATGTATAACCCAAACGACCACAGTTTGTGCATTGACGACACTGAATGTTAGCGGGATGGTGATAATTGCAGTTGTTACACTGCGGATAGGGTCCAGCGTATAACTTTTTCATTAGTGATTGGTTGTTTACTGCTGGTTGACGAGTTGGAGGGACTTGATTAATTGGTACAGCAGGGGTAATTACAGCAAAGTTTTGAGAATTAGCCTTCCTCTTTTGGTTCTTGAAAGACTCGGGTTGGTCGGTTTTGACGGTTTCATTAGGAAATTTATCGGTATTCTTCTTCGATCCTTTCCTGGTTTAGGAACCAGCTTTCACATGATTATCGGTTAACTGTGCAGTCAGCCTGATAGCATCTTCTAGTGTTGAAGGATTCCTTCCTAGCACCGTATCCTGAATCTGCAAGGGTAGACCACCAATGTATTTCTCGATGGCTCGGGAGGTAGGGGTAGCAAGATGCGGTACCAAAAGGCTCAGTTCGTGAAATCGATTAGTGTATGCGAGGTTCTCGCCACTGTCTTGGGTTAACTCCCAGAACTCAGCTTCCAGTTTACGGACTTCGTTTCTTGGGCAGAACTCTTTAGTCATGAGCTCCTTAACTTCAGTCCATGTTAAGGCTAGAGCAGTTTCAGTTCCACGGGTTCGTTTCTCTCCGTTCCACCAAGTAAGTGCGCGTTTCTGAAGAACACTTGTGGCATACCGGACTTTCAGATTTTCAGGGCATTCACTGTTTAGGAAAGTGTTCTCGGTGCTTTCGAACCACTGTAGTAATCCAGTAGCACCTTCAGTTCCACTGAACTTAGTGGGGTTGCAAGAACTGAAATGTTTGTAAGTACAAGTTTTGGGAGGGTTTGGTGCAATTGGGTTTTGGACAGTATTGTTGCCTTGGTTCAAATGGGTAAGTAGAGTTGGGATGACCGCAGTAACTTCACGTGCTACAATAGCAGAAATCTTACGGCCAGAGTTTCGAGACCGTGAACGGATTTGACGAGAAGACATTCTGGAATATCATTAAGATATTTTTATGAAAATTGGATTAATATGAGCTATGAAAACGACAATCGGGAATTTGGCATAATAACAATGAGATGTTCCGAGTGTAATCGTTTGATTCGTAAATCAAAGCGAATACGTTGACTAATCAAAGTATTGGGTCAATCACAACTTTGTTGAAGACATGCGTACCTATAAGCAGATACTCATCCCGAGGGTTCCCAGGTAAGGTAGACAGGTCCATCGGTTGGTTTGGATTTATGCGAATACCTTGCCTAGACAGAACACCCCGAGATACAAGCATCCCACTCTTCCAGCATTACATGTATTCAGTTGTGAGACACAGACTTTGACGAGATTTTGAAAACCATGAATAACAATCGAGTTTTGGAGTTTGAAATCACTTGAATTAGGCACATAATGCCTTAGAATATGATCTGAGAACTTGTATGTGCATTGATAGGAATCAAAGTATAAGAAGAATCACATAAGGCATATAATCACATAATCAAGTATAAACATGTAAAGCACATATAATCCTATCTATGCATATAAAATACATGTGAGGACTCATGTGTAAAGGTACTTAGTTATAGTCTAGGTCATTCCATTTCTAATAACCTAATTCCCTATAACCATGGCTCTGATACCAATCTGTCACACCCCGACCGACGGCGGAATCATCGGAGCGGACGAGGGAATGATTGATTGTTCATAACTCATGATTGTCTAATAGTGAAAATAATATTAAAATCAGATTACAGGATAACATGAATTTAACAGATACAAATACAACAGTTAAAGTCATAAATAGTAATTGTCTTTTGTTTTGACTAAGTCCGGGTCTTATATGAGCATGTAGAAGTCCACTAATTTGCTTAACCTGAAATCATGTGAGAAAATAAAGTCAGCTAACGAATTAGCTGGTGAGTAATCACAGTTTTGAGTATACATATAGATTGGTTGATAGATTGAGAATAATCCAATTCACAAGGTAACGTTAAGACTTATATTGCAATAGTAAAGCATATAGATAAACCGACACAATAGAAACCCCTTGACTTGACACTTGCATATAATAGACTTGCACACAAACACCATAGATTGACTAATTGCCTCTGGCACAATCACCACTCGTAAGCCATATGGGGTGGGTTATCCAAACCAGTAGATCTACCATTGATACCAGGATTGATTGATTGAATTAGGGTTTTACTGTCGTCCAGTTTACCATAGTATGTTCACATAATTGCAAGTAATAACATAACCTGTCTTGAATTGAATTTAGAATGAAATAACAATAGAATATCATGATTGAATATATTGTATCACATGATTTCCCCCAAATAAGAAATGATATAAAAAGGGGATATGAATACTCACTTGATTGATGAGATTGGATTTTGGACGTGATAGGTTAAACACCAACAATTTTCCTTATGATTATTCTAAGGAACGGTGTCTCGAATTAGAATAATAATAATGTGAAAATTTGGGAATAGATTAGGGTTTCCATTTGGTTTTGAATGGTAGTTTAAATAAACTAGTTTATTTAGTTAAAAATGTTTGAAATAATTGAAATGAATTTATTGAAAATGATTATGTTTAAAAATTAAAATAAACGTATCAGTTTACGTATCTGTTTGATTTATTGTTAACGTGTGGAAAAATAAACAAATAATTAATTTTATATAATTAATTATATGATAATTAATTAAAATATTTAATTATTTATATAACTAAAAGAAATGAAATTGTTATTTGAAATGATTTAAATATAACACTTTTTATATTTAATCATAATTTAAACAATAATAACGATTATTTGAAATAATTAAAAGTAATATAGTGTCAAATAATAATTTAATAAATTAAATTATTATTAGAAGTTCACTTTTGTTTAAATAAGTTTGTATTATTTGTAATTTTATTTATTTAAAACATTTATTAAAATAGGTAAAATGTTAAAAATAAATTTCAGTAATTAGTTAAATTGTTCTAAAAATTTTTAATGTTTGTAAAAATATTTTTATAATTTTTACAAATTTTTATATAATTTTTGGAGGCTTAAAAGGCCCAAAAAATAGTTGAGGTGGCCGGGTCTCGAACCCGGGACCTCGGGTATGACATGGGGTGCAGGGACCAGTGAACCAAGGTCACAACCGTGAAGGAAACCTGGTTTTAAATTCTTTTAAACACAAATTAAGCAGGATCCCAATTCATAAGAACCCTAGATCGAATGATCCCAAATTGAACCCGAATTTGACTTTGATTGCTTCTGCAATCATGGGGCTTTTGTTCCCCATGAAGAATCGAGTATGTGTGTGTGTTTAATTTACCTATATGGTGTTCTGTTGAGGTTGGAGTTGATGAAGAACAGTCGCGACCACGTATGAACTTGAATCGAGTGCTAATGATCTCTAAACTCAAATTAAACTTGTAGACAGCTTTGGATGATGATAAATAATAATAGCCCCTTACCAATTTTAACTAAAATCGATGGTGATGGGTTTTAAGTGGTGTTGCAGGTCCGAACAATGGGGATAATCGAACAGGGAGTTTTAGTTTGTTTAAAGCGAAATTGAGAATGGGAATCAATTAGAATCGGCTTTATGGTTGTTCGTATCCGTTTAATTTGATTAAAATATGATGTTAGTGCGATTTGGTGGTGTGTAAAGTTGCCGACACAGTGGGTGCGATCCGTGAGTGGATTCGTGATTGTAATTCAATTATTGAAGTGTATATTGGTTCGAATCTCGTCCACAAACGGTTTGGTTCGTGTTTCCCGGTTTAAATATGGATTGTTTTGGTGTTTTCGGGTCGCCGGAGGGGTCGCCGGAGGGGTGGCCGGACGAGAGAAGAGGGTCGACGGGCGGTGGGTTGGGATTTTAAAAAAATTTACACTTTGGGTCCCTGTGGTTTATAAGGTTTGTTATTTTGTGTTAAAACTTATGTTTTAAGTTTCACAAATTACCATTTAGCCCCTGGACTTTATTATTATAATTATTGTTATTATTATTATTATTATTATTATTATTATTTTGATTATTATTATTATTATTATTATTATTATTATTATAAGTGTTGTAATTATCAACATTCTAACAAAAATTAATATGTATATTTATATATATATATATATGTATTTATATATATATATATATATATATATATATATATATATATATTTACTGAAATACGCGATGTTACATGTCAAGTCAAGGGGTTTATATTGTGTCAGTTTATCTATATGCTTTACTATTGCAATATAAGTCTTAACGTTACCTTGTGAATTGGATTATTCTCAATTAAACAATCAATCTATATGTATATTCAAAACTGTGATTACTCACCGGCTAATTTTAGCTGACTCGTTACTTTTCACATGATTTCAGGTTAAGCAAGTTAGTGGACTTCTACATGCTCATTTAAGACCCGGATTTAGTCAAAATAAAAGACAATTACTATTTGTGACTTCAACTGTCGTAATTGTATTTGTTAAACTTATGCTATCATGTAATCTGATTTTAATATTATTTTCACTATTAGACGATCATGTGTTATGAACAATCAATCATTCCCTCGTCCGTTCTAATGATTCCGCCGTCGGTCGGGGTGTGACAACTGGGGGAGACAGGAGCCAATTTAGCTGGGCTTCCAATCAAAACACAATTTATGGTACATGTAAGAGATGTGGAATAGGACCATGTTCCATCCCAATGTCCCAATCGTGATCATGCAACTATTCGGCCAAGGCAGCAGCTCACTGCAAACAATACTGATTTTCACTCACAAGTATCTTCTACTTGGCTTCCAGACACGGGTTCTAATAGCCATGTTGCTCCAGATCTTTCCATCTTGGATACTCATGAGCTCTACTAGGGTGAGAATTTTGTGATTGTTGGCAATGGTAAGCGTATTCCTATTCTCATATTGGTTCCTCCCACTTTTCTTCGCCCATCACACACTTTTCACTTAACAATATTCTTCTTGTACCACAAATCAAAAGAAACCTTTCCGTTCAAAACTTTTGTTATGGTAATCATGTTTACTTTGAATTTCACTCTATTTTTTTTGTTATGAAGGACGAGTCTACACACAATACCTTCCTCACGGGTCCAAGTAAACATGGGCTCTACTCAATTTGTTTTTCTTAAGCTCAGTTTATTTCTACTGTTGTCTCCTCAAACACATGGCATCAAAGGCTTGGTCTTCCCATCACAACTATTGTAATCAATGAACTTCAAATATTGTCTTCCTGTTTCAAATAAAAGTTTGAGTTCTTCTTGTGACCCTTGTCACTTAAGAAAATCATCCAAACTTCATTTGTCATCCTCTAGTTTTAAAAGCATTCATATTTTGAATGTCGTATTTTCTAATGTTTGGGTCCCGCACCCATTGTTTCTAATGATGTACATCGTTACTTTTTATTGTGTGTTGATCATTTTACACTATATGTGGATCTTTCCTTTGAAATTTAAATATGATGTTTATTCCACATGTAAACTGTTTGTTGCCATGGTTGAACGTCAATTTAATACAAAATTAAAATCCATTCAAAAAAATTGGGGTGGTGAATTTCGTAGCCTTACAAAGTTTTTCTCTACTCTTAGACTCATTAATGATCTTGTCCTCACACAAGTGAATAAAATGGTCTTGTTGAACGTAGAAATCGCCATGTTGTTGAAACTGGGCTCACTCTTCTCGCCCAATCCTCTGTTCCACTATGTTTCAGGCATCTTGCATTTGATACAGCCGTGTATCTTATCAATTGCATGCCATCCGTAACTCATCCAATCTTTCACCATTAGAGCATGCATTTCACCAAAAGTTGGACCTCATTTTTCTTCGGGTATTTGGGTGTTAACATTCACAAAATGTACTTTCGCTTAACACCTTGTGTTTTTCTTAGATATAGTCATTCACACCATGGTTATCAATGTCTAGACACCAAAAACGATCGCCTATACATTGCTCGTCATGTTTGTTTTAATGAGCTAACTCTTTCCTTTTGCACAACCTACAACATCCTCCATACCATCTTCAACTTGTCCTTCAAATCCCTACACTTTCTTCCATCCTTCACCACCTACTACTACACATAATGACCCACCTTTCACCCATCGATCCTCCCAAACCCCTTCTCCCACTACCCTTTCACCGGGACACTCCCCTTCACCACCACCACCTCCTCCTCGTACTCGTACTCGGCCCCCTAATCTTCGGTCTAATCCGAAAAAGAAGGTTCCTCACAATGTATCCTCTTTTCATACAATTACCACCTCCTCTAACACAACACCCACCACCTTTGTAGATGCCAACAAAAATCCTCAATGGCGTAAAGCCATGGCTAATGAATATTCATCTCTTATGAGAAATAGCACTTGAATATTAGTTCCATTTGTGTCTAGTGTCTAATGCTAATGGTGTTGCCTTGTAAGTGGGTTTACAGGATTAAACCGGATCAAACTTACAAAGCTCGTTTAGTAGCTAAGGGATTTAAATAGCAAGTGGGAAATGATTTTTATATAACTTTCAGACCAGTTGTCAAATCCACAACCATACATACAGTGATTCTTCGTAGAGAAATTATTCCTAAATTTTATGTGATTTGAGTGTGCAATGTGACAAACCTATAATGATGTGTTTTTCATATTTAACTTACGAAGTGTGATACATGTTGAACAATAATTTTATGTAGGTAAAGCTCATACGTAATAATAGTCATGGATGGATGATCTCGAAGTAGCAAATGCGTTTGGTGTTTTGTTTTGATATGATTAGTATAAATGACAAACATGCTAAATTTTTTTGCAAACGAACATGCATATGGTGGTTGTTTGTAAAAAACGCTTGTAACGCAAACCCTAAAACAAGTTTATGACTATTTAAAGTTGGTCGGCTTCAGACTTTTGTATCCAATCATAGGCGGTTACTATCTTAGCGATATGTTACATAATTGATTTCGGGACCACTTTTACTTAAAGTTTTCCAACTTATGTTGTTTATCAAATGAGGGTGTTGCATAAACATTGATGAGAGCAAGTTGTTTTTGTTTCTGAGAGGGTTTGTAATAGCTCTTGTGGGCAGCTTGTAGTGGTGGCTAGGATTTTGAAGAGTGAATTGATGCTAGGGTTTTCCCTGATCAAGGCATGTGGTGGTGGTTAGGGTTTCACAAAGCCGATTGTTGCTAGGTTTCAAGTGTCCCTTGAGAGGAAGGTATGTGGTGACGACTATGTCTACCAACAACTATGCGAGCGTTGACGACCAAGCTATAGAAGTGCAGGCTGCGTCAGATCAAAATTGTTAAAGAATTGTTTTAGATCCATAAAATCATAATAAAATTAAACAGGCTAGTTATTTTGAAAGTGAAAATAATTTGTGAGATGAAATTGATTATGAAAATCAACTAATTATAAAAGTTGAAAAAGGTTCAAATACAAAGTGTATTTTTGCTACAAAATGTGAGAAGACACAATGAGTCAAAAAAAGACACAGACAAATTTTATTTCACAATCTAAATCGAATTTCAAAAAAATAATTCGAAGCTTTTATTCCCCTAGTCGTACTAACTAAGAAAAAAAATAAACGAAAAATTAAAAAAAAATAAAAAATTAATGTTTTTTTATTGTTTCATTTATGAAAGACACAATGACTTAATTGTGTCATTATGAAAGACACAATGACGTCATTGTATCAATATAAAAGACACAATGACGTCATTGTGTCATATAAATACACAATAAACTTTTTTTATTTTTTTATTTTTTTCTGAAAGAGGACAACGATAGGAACAGATGCTCCGAATTACTTTTTTAAAATTCGATTTAAATTGTGAGATATTAATTTTTTGTGACTTTTTTAGACTCATTTTGTGTTCTCACACTTTGTAGCAAAAATACATTTTATAGAATAACCTCATCCATAAATATTTTATTAAAGAGTTATCATTTAATAAAGCTAGAAAAATAAACTTAACCTAAACAAAATAAAATACATAGATAAAAAAATTTTAAAAAATATTGTTGGTCTAGGCCTAGATAAAGGATGAGAGTTTATAATATACCCTTTGGAAAGAGGTTTTGAGTTTATAATATAAACATTGTCCTTTAATTTTACAACATAAAATTATTATTATTATTATTATTATTATTATTAAAAAACAAAAAATGGATAATGCACGTTACAAGACTGTTGCATGTCATAGGAACCAACAATTTGATACAATTAAATTCATAAAAGCATAACAGTGGTAAACCTTCACACACTCCTGGCTTTTCCTGTACAAAAACACGAGCATGTTACACGCAGTCGATCAACATAACGTTCCCATTTCTACAGGTTCTTGAAGCTTTCGGTTTTTCATATTTTTTTTGACCGTTTATTGTCAGACGTCAACAGGGGCGAGACCGGAAGCTCGATCAAAACAATAAAAGAAGCTCTGTCAGCCTCCCTAAGATACTGTACGCTTCCGTTCATAATCTTGACAAGTCTTTGACTTATATAAAGTCCAAGAGCTTCTCTAGAGACGCTTCGGTTATGGTGAAACATATCCTGAATCAACTTCTCTGGCATCCCCGGGGCCGGATGGGTAATTCTGTCATTTCACAACCCGCTTATATGTTAAATAGGTATCTTAGACCTCTAAGGTTTACATATAAATGGTGTATAAACTTTCTATAATCTCACCATAAAAGAATGCCATACTCTTAAATAAAACAAATACTTTTCATAATTCTATTGTTCCAACAATCACAGCATTTACAAATAATCATATATTTCATATATGAGCAACTTAATTATTTTGCTTATATTATTATATGATTAATTATGTTAGATTGACTAGGAAAGTCAAACACAGGAGTAAAAAGAGATTAATCACCTGAATTCAAGATGTGCAACTTGAATTTTTGCCCCAATGTGCTCCATTTTGTGAGTTACACGAAACAAAACCGACGATCCTTCAAAACTGGGAGCGAAACTGAGAGCATTCGATAAGAAATCTGAAAGTACTTGTTGAACCCTCAAATTGTCACCGAATAACGATAAGGATGAAACTTGTTCGGGTGCATCAAGAATGACCTCCACTTTCCGCTCACGGCTCAAACTCCTGACCTGGTTCAAAACCACCTCTAAAGACTCCCCAAGTTTGAACTCCGCGCATTTCACTTCCATATAACTGAAACAAAGCACCGCGTTAATTCAATTATGTGACTTTAAAAAGATTCATGTGTAGCAAAAAAAAAAGATATAGATAATAGTGTTTGGATATCTACTGTTTGAAGTTGTAATGATCACATAATAAGTTAATGAACAAAAAGTACATGTGAAATGGTACATGCAGTGCAAGCTGCAGTCTCATTGGTTAGCAGGGTATTGATGTGCACGTGAGCTTTTTTTACGGCGATGAGTCCTCATGATTATTCAAACATAAAGAATAAAATGTTTCACAAGATCGGTTAAAAACCATACCATTGTTCGATGCCCGCTATATCGGAATCATCAACGATTTGTGCTAATTGTTCACGACATAAGTAGCTCGTATGCGAAATTCGCCTCTGTTCTCCACACAACTCTGCTTCCATTAAATCATCAATAAACTTGATCCCATTTAAACCATTCTTAAGTTCATGTTTCAAATAAGAAACTTTTGTAAGACTGTTTAAAGCCGCCTGCTCCGACATTCTCTGCACCAACATCGCGTGTTGAAGCTCGGGGCTCGTTATGTGTAAAAAACACAAAACACCAGTGATCTTTCCATCTCCGTTCACCCTTTTGTTAGCAAAAAGTAACCCCTCGACATATTTACCGTTTTGGTCAAAAAACCCGAATGATAACTTATCTGGATCCAACCCGGAGATAACCTCGTTTAGTAATATTCTGAGACGGGTCAACATATCTCCTTTGACCCGACAACCGAAACTACCAACTGTAAAAACTTCACCCAACAGCATTTTACTGTTGGCTTCTTCCCTTGGAAGACCGGTTAACTTTACCATTGCATCATTCCATTCCAAGCATTTACCGTATTCATCCATCATGAAAATCGGGGGAATAAGTGCACACGGGCTACGGATAATGCTAGCATAATCACCTTTCACTTTTGTATATTTTTCGGTTATCAGTTTTTGAGCGGTTAGATCTTGTCCAACGAAGCATACGCCTACAATCGTTTGCTTTAGATCACGACTACAACACGCGTTTGTAACAAGGGTAATGTGGTCGTTCGTTTCTTGACCACCGAAACATTTGAAGTTGATCTCAACATTTTTCTCTTCTATTCCTGACAAATTAAAAAACCTAACATCAACTTATTGCAGTTCATTTATCACAGTTGATTATCTGATTCTGATTATTCAATATCACATAACGTGTCTTACACAAGTAAGAAAACATAATAGATCAACATTAAGAAGAGTACCTTGTAAAGCCGACGAAAGCATGGCTTTAACTTCATCAACCGAATCATCAACAACCAAATTAACTAACGAGACACCAACCGCTTGATCCAATGGCAATCTGGTAATTTCAGCTATTTTATCGTTCCAACCGCTAATATTACCATTTCCATCAACAGCAAATACAGGTACCGAAGCTGTTTCTATCAACCGAACCATTTCATTAGCCACAACCCGCAACTCATCAACCCGTTGTATGCTCATATCAACAGCCGGAACTCTCACGATCTTCTTATCATTATCATCATCGTCATCACCCGCCACGTCATCATCCTGCAAAGACCCTCTTAATATCAACTGTAAGGAGTGTATAGCATCCATCTCCACATCTTCCCATGGTAAACTCCGGTTTTCAACCACCTCCAAAAACGCCTTAAACGATGATCTCGGGTGCATTTTTCTTCCATCGTCTTTATCTTCCGGGTCATGTTTCGCCCCGCCCCATTTCACTTCTTTTGCAGCGTGGGACCGGAACCAAAAAAGGAAATCTTTCGAGGTTATCTTAACAGCTGCCATACCACAAACTGCTTTCCCGAGGATCAGAGCGTTTGGATATCCGGCATCCAGTAAACTATCTGTGCTTAAACCTGTGCTCCCAACATGTTCTTCCAAAAGCCAATTTGCAATATCTTTTACTTGTGATTCGGTTGGCGTGACGCCAAGTAACCAAAACTTGTTTTTGTAATAAAGAGCCGCCCCGTCACATGTAACAAGGTCCATAACATTAGGCGATTGTGTCATGATCCCGATTGGTGCATCTCTTAACAGCATATCACAAAGAACCGTTTGCGTTTTCAAGATATGCTTTTCGCGCTGTTGAGCAGTGAACTCGACTTCTTTGTTTATCTGAACACCGAAAACTTGAATCAAGAACTCACACGCGTATCGTAAAGGAAACGATACAAATCTAGCACTTGAATGATGACACACAACTAAACCCCATAATCTTTTCCCCTTTTGAGTATCTTGAAGATTAATCCCACTTTGGGATTCATTACCATCATCGTTATCATTATCATCATCATCATCTGCATCACCATCACTGATAGTTACAGACATTACAAGAGACGCGATGGACCCCATATTCGCCATGTACTGCGAATGACATCCGTGTGGTGCTCTTAAAGCCGACCCCGAAAGATTCAACGGCTGAGATAACTTCTCGGTTTGGATCACTTTCACAGGCTGAGCCAAACAATCACAAATCACTCTAACTTTATTCTTCATAAAAAGAGACCTCGAAGCTTGTGGGATATCAGTTGCAGGATAATGTAACCCAAGATAGGGCTCGAGATCAGGCTTTTGACATTCAGCAATAACTTCACCATGTTCATCTTCATGAAACTTATACACCATAACGCGATCATACCCTGTTAACTCACTCACTTCTTTAACTAACACATCACATAACCGCGATATATTCCCACTTTGTAATGACTGTAATCTTGAAATAGCTTTTGCAGCGAGTTTATACGATTTTAAAGCTCCAGCAGCTGTTACTGGTACCTCAGCTGGATTTACAGGCTCTAAATCTATAATCAAACCCACATCATCTCTATGTAAAATCGCGTAGAACGGTTTACCTGAAGTCCTACTATGAACTAAAATTGGGTTTAACAGATTAACCTCTTGGAAACTAGCAGCTTTTTGAAGAGCAGATGCACTTGAAGATCTAAAAAGCGTACGGACATCGGTTCCAAAGGTTAAAGCTTCTTGTTGCTCGATGGTAGGAACCGCGTGTGGGACTAAATCGAGCATCTCTAACGCGTTCTCACTGTAAGCTAACACGCTTAATTGATCATCAATGGCGATCATGCAACCAAAGGGCTGAATTTGACTCCCCCTTTGGATCTTTTGCAGATAAGCTGATACGGTAGATGATGGAACATTGCTAGTCGAGGTAGACGCATTGACATCGATCGAAGTCGAGTAATCAAACTGTCGTTCGGATTCTTCGAAATCAACATGAAGTTTGGCATCAATTGGGGTTTGTGAATTCACTCGAGCATCACGTTTCAATCGTGAAGAACTGCTCTTAGAACAGTGGGTTCTGCTAGTCGATTTAGATGACATTTTTGCACGATTTAGGGTTCAATCAACAACTCAAGATCCCTTGAATCGAATCAAAACATGGGTATTAACGAATTGCGATAAAGCTTCAATCTTTGAACCTAATAATTGAAGAACATATCAAAAGATTGAAACCCTAATAGGAATCAAACAGCATATATCAAATTCAAGGAATAAAGGTCGAGATTCCATCTAAAGATCAAGAAAAACAAGAGTTCACCTCAAGATTCGATTCTTTTGCAGATAAAAGCAACACCTTTAGCTCTTTTAGCACAAAGGAAGATAATGGTCAATCTGCAACTCTATTCTCTGCAAGAAAATATAAAATTGAACTGCAAAACGGTGCTCAAAACCCATGATTTTCAGAGACCCATTACTGCAAATATCAGCAAGAAATGACAAATTTTAAAGAGGAACGCTAAAAGCCTAAACCCCAAGAAACTGCTAAAAATCAAAACTTTAATGAGAGTAATCTAGTCTAGTGTGAAATAATAAAATTGTCTGTGAAGAAGTCTGATGGGATCAGAATTTGCCATTGAAATTTGCAGGTTTGGGGATGAGCTGATTAAATAACATTATTTTATTACTATTTTTGGGTATTTGGCGAAATTTGTGTGGAATTTTGGTCCAAACAACTGTATAACGTAACTCATTGAAATGGTTAAACCTTTTGTCACTTAACTTTCGTTGAATTGTCGTCATCTTTTCATGAGAATTAATTCGTTTAACATCATAATTGGCTTTTACCTCACATTCGTGTTTTTCTAATAATGTTAATTAAGGGGTGTACTTATTATTGTAATCGATTAGACGAAAATTAAGTGGTTACCCGACTCAACAAGTCAAAATTATTATCGAAACCAATGTTCCAGATCTGGCATTTGATCAATTGGTTGCAAATATTGATGATAAAGTAAATCTACCAGTAAAAACTTCAAACCGTTGAGATTGAGACACAGCCAACGTTATCTGCTTGTTTCATCTTCTATTTTTTTTTTTTGAACGACCAATGAAAAATCTTTTATTCATAACTAGCAAGTTGCTAGAAGTACATCAAATTTAACACCACATACATAAGGAGTGCCCCGAACATACTATTTCATGACCTTACAACATCAAACATAACAATTCAAAATCTCTCCATCGGCTCCACGTGATAATCTCCATCTTCCCTCTACATTTTACCCAAATAAAGCTTCGTTCCTTTATGTGATCGATCACCAAGCCCAACGGGATTTGTATCCCTTCAAACACTCTTTTGTTTCTAACTTCCATAACACCCAAATTGTAACAAAAACTATAGCTTGTATCACCTTCTTCCATTTATTGGAACCATGATAACCGGAATGAACATCCACAAGGTCTCTAATTGAAAGTGGGCAAAATCTAGGTAATCTACACCATCGAGTCACTTCGTTCCACACTTCTTGAGCCCATTCACAAAACAATAAGATGTGATCTTCATTCTCCTCCATCACACCGCAAAACGGGCACAAAGAGGATGGCACCATAATGTTCCTTCTCCGTAGAGCTACCATGGTCGGTAGCCGATGTAATTCCGCCCTCCATGCAAAAACGGAGAGCTTACTAGGCACCCAATTATTCCATACCGTTGGACGAAACTCTTCACCGCACCTAAATTGCCACATTCTATCTTTTATACTTGTAATGGGAAACTCCGTATTTCCCCCTATATTCCACGTCCATTGATCGTTTGATTCTGAAAGTATTATGCTCCCAAGCACCGCCATTAAACCATCCAACTCAGTTTCTTCCTCAGCCGAACTTACTCTCCGTTTCCATTGGAACGTTGGTCTATTACTTGATCTATCAACTCTATCCGATAACAAGGCCAACTTGTGACTTTCTAACCTAAACAGCAAAGGAAACCGGAGGTGTAATGGGATATCGCCCTCCCAGTTATCAAGCCAAAACATTGTTGATGACCCATTACCCGGTACAACTTTTATACTGCTTGAAATCGTTATGCCATCTCGCTCTAGAACACCATTACTCCTTGTAATATTACTCCAAGGGCCGGGTAAAGATATCTTACATGGAATGGCATTCCATGATCTTGATGAACCATGGATTGACCAGATAACCTTCTTCCATAATCCTACCTTTTCTACTTTGAATCTCCACCACCACTTTGCTAACATGGCGACGTTATTATCGCGTAACGAACCCAATCCAAGCCCTCCATAATCTTTAGGTTTAATTACATGTTCCCATGCAACCCACTTTACCTCCCCAAAAAATGACCGCCTAAGATTCTCCAATTTTTCGATGACTTTCCATGATGCCTTGTAAAGTGAGAAATAATACATCGGTAAGGCATTTAACACTGATTTTACTAGCACCATTCTCCCACCCACCGATAAGGTTTTCGCCTTCCAATTAGCATATTTTGCTCGGAAAATATCAATGATTGGCTTCCAGTTCTTTACTAGATTCATATTGGCCCCCACTTGGAGCCCGAAATACTTAAATGGGAAAGATCCAACTTGACAACGAAGTAATGAAGTGGCCTGTAATATTTCCTCGCTATCAACCCCAATCCCAAAGAAACTACTCTTGAGCAAGTTTATTTTCAGACCCGAAGCAATATAGAAACATCTTAGGATGCGACTAAGATTTTTAACATAATCAATCGACCAAGAACCCAAAAAAATCACATCGTCAGCGAATAAGAAATGGGACAGTTTCGGCCCATTCCCAGGGCAGCTGATGCCATGATGCAACCCAATTGATGTGTGTAAAGTATATATATTTTAAATAAGGATTTTTTCACACAATTTGAGTTTTAATTTAAGAAACGATTATCACTCTTAAACCAACTACACACAATAGGCAAGTGCACCTATCGCATAATAGTATAGTTCTAGGTAAGAACCGAGTATCGATCCGTGGACACAATGGCTCCCAATACTAAATCATCATCACTATTTAACAGATCAATTGAGTTTGGATTTGTGAGTATTATAGTTAACTAAAACGATTAACAAATTAAACTAGTAAATTAAGAAAGTAAAGATGAAGATACACAATCAATTAAATATATCACTTGGACTTTGATTCCACTTAGCATAGAATTAACAACTAGCACAAATTCGAGGTGAGACCATTTCTTACACATGAAACATGGAAATAGCCTAAACCCCCGTCAAGGATATCTAAACATATAACCATTCGGAAAGCTAGAACGATAAACACACAATAGCCACCTAAAGTTATGCCATGAAGAACTAATGATATAATTATGTCGATGTTAAAGATGAATTAGACTCCCGTTAGGGTTACCTAATTCCACAAATCTTTGGAAAGTTAACACGATAAACACATGATAACCACCTAAACTTGGAAAAGTAGACAAAACTATAATTACTCTTCAACTCATAAACTTCATACCACGATTGCAAAACAATTCATAACCAATGATAAAAGATATTTATGACATACACTATGGTTTTCTCAAACATAAGCATAAGGATGCACATTTAACCAATTCTACTAAATCTTCAACCTTCATTCACCATTCCTAGTCAAATGTCACAAGATTACATATAAAATATGCAATTATATGCATAAGTCTTGCAAGAACATGAAGTTTTCCAACATAACATGCTTACAACACCCACAAGGTTGAACATTTCATCAAATTAGAACAAACACACACAATCATTGAAGAATAATCAAGTTTCATCATAGCATAAACATAAACATCACCAAGAATCATGAACAAGTTGTTAAATCATGCTAAGTTTCGTCTAATCCAAGTGATAATAAGAGTTTAGCCCATAAGGCTTACAAAAGACACACCCAAACTCAAGAACATGGAAGAACTCATAGTAGATCTAGAGAAATTCAAACCAATTTTGAGGGGAAATGGGTGGATGATGTTAGATTCTTCTTGAAAGTGTGAAATCTTCAATCTTGACCTTCAAATCTTCCAAAAACTCTTGAGAAATGTTCAAAGACACCTAAAGGGTTTTGAGAGGCTAGGGTTTTCAAAGAAATGAAAGTCTCTTTGGAAATGAGGTGTACTAGGGTTATAAACCCGTTTTCTGCCCGAATATGGCCATATCTGAAGTGATATGACCATATTCAGCATCAAAAAGGAGCTATTTGAGATTTGACAGCTTATATGGCCATATTCAGCTGAATATGGTCATATCAGGAGCATTTTTCCTCTTGAACCTCTTCAAATCTTGGACTTTCTTCACAAAAATCACCGAGCTTCATCCGAAACCTACAAGATTCAAATAAAACACAAATAAGTGTCTAAATATTGAATTTTGTAACAAAAATGACTTAAAATGCAAAGAAATACATATTAAAAACATGTATATTTATTATAATATCAAACATCCCCACACTTGAACTTTGCTTGTCCTCAAGCAAACTCTCATGCAACCATTTAATAAAAGAAATCTCATTGACATAAAAGATGGTGAGAGACAAACCATTTGTTACATGAAGATCCAAACTCATAATTGACTATCAAACATGGCACACTCATAAGAAGAAACCGAGTGTTTTAAGCTTGCTCTTTCAGAAATGTTCAAATGAGCATCACATGCCTACGAAGTTTCTTTTATGCATGAGTATAAACCGCTCACAAAAAATCACTCAACACTCGGTTATTTGTATGTATAAGTGTATCACTCAATGCCAACCAATGATACAAACATAGTAATAAGCTTGCAAAGGGGTCAAATCTCCACCAATTAACATAAGAGAATGCATAAAGCAAGAGGACTTTTAACGGGTTGTGACGGGGCTTGGGTAAAAAGGGTATGGAATTTTTGGTAAAAGTGGTTAAACGGATAAAAATTCCGGAGGTCTAGATGCTAAGTATGATATATTACGCTAATATGTACACACGATTTAATATAACTAAACTAATACAAATATACTAAACGTGAGATATGCATGAAAATTGTTCTTTCTTATGCATCAAATAACTCACATTTATTTATTCCTATTCTAGACAACATAATATAACATTTTTCTCAGTTTTTTTTTTCTCAAATTTTTTTTTTCTCTCTTTTTTTCATATTTTTTTTTCTCTCTTTTTTTTCATATTTTTCTTTTTCTCTTTTTTTTTCTTTTTTTTTTTTTTTTTTTTTTGAATAATGGACGTCTAATTAAAACTAGTAAGCATTAAACAAATTCGATGCCAAAATTTAGACAACTAGAAATAACCGGAATTTTATCACAAGGGTTAAAAGATAAAAATGGCTAATTTGGCTAAGTAGCTAATGATGTGGGTAATAACAAAGAAAAAATGGAAAATGGTTCAACATGGTGACTAATGGTAACAATCGGGTGAAATGTAAGAGAAAGAAAAAAAATGGCTTATAAGGTGGGTATTCCTAATGCCTCTGTCATTTTCATGCAAAAACTTAGTTTATGGTCTTGAAATGCATATCCTAAGCAAGTTCTCACGTGGATGCACATTTGGCACACTTAAGAATCAACAAACATGTAAGCAAACACTAAATCATATGATTTCATGTGATAGAGGCACAAATAAGCTTACGGAAATGGAGGGATAAAGGTAAAGTTCAAACTCATGCATAAATATCACATTTTCAACTTGCAATGCTCACTGAACATCTGAACATTTTATCATAATGCACTTGGTTTCTCTTAGTTCTGTGATGTTAACAATTCAATCATGGTTTAAGATCTAAAAGAAATATAAATGGATGTCATTTGTTCAACTTTTTGAAAAATTTTTGTCAAAAATGGGATTGTTTTAAGGTGCAATGAGATATACGTAAAAGACTTGCAAAAGTTCATAAAAACCCAAACATCCCCACATTGAAACATACATTGTCCTCAATGTATCAATACATGTAATGTAATGTAAGAAACAAATGGGGAGAGGGGGGGGGAGAGAAGGTGAAACAGAAAACTCCCCTGAAGAAATCCAAGAAAAGAGGCTCAACAAAATCTCAAGCGTCCGCTAAGCAAATCATCACTCTCAAGATTCCACGAAAACTAGCAATAACAATACTTCAAGAACAAAGCAATAAGTTTAGCAAAACAAAGAAGAAAAAACAACATAAATAAACAGTACATAAACATAAAACTCAACCTAACATAGACTCAAAAACTCAAAAACTATTATTCCCCCCCCCATATGATAAAGGTTGGGGTGCAAAAAATTTATCCTTTTTAACCTGTTAGCTAACCTGCCCATTAGTCACATATAGTCCTCTACATGATAAAGAAAGGGTTAAGCTGATCACACATGTTATCTTGCTTCTTTTGTCTTGCTAATCGATAATGAACGCTTCAAATTTTGTGCAATTGCAAATTTACCCAAAAGCAATGTGGAGTCATGACAAGATCTTAATCTGATATCTGGCAAATAGTCCACTTTTGCTTTTGGGTTGGCTTTGTAACATCTAAATATTTCTCACTACAAGTCTACAATCACCTCTTAACTGGACCAAACAGAGATGTCATAATTGGAGGTGCTTATTTCGAGCAGCATAGATACAAATGGGTCAAACCTACCTAAAGCCCTCTCCCCAATTTGCCACATATAGTCATAACGTAAAGAAAGGGGGAAATATGAGAGTAGTCGATAAATGCTAACCCCATCAGATGCAGCAAGAATAGAAGGAAGATTAACTATTGAGTCTGCACTTTCAATAATAACAATAAAATGAAAAAAGATCACAGAACCATACCCAAACAAGCCACAAAAGTGAAAAACAAAAGAGAAAGAGGTGGGTTGCTATGAGGGTGTAGCAGGTGGCTGTGGTTGTTCGCGGTTGGGGATGGGGGCTGCGGTCAGGTGGTGTTGGGGCTTCGGTAGTGGTGGGGCTGCGGTCAGGTGGTGTTGGGGCTTCGGTAGTGGTGGGGCTGCGGTGGTTCGGTGGTGAGCTGGTCGGGAGGTGGTGGTGGCGGGTTCCGGTGGTCGCGAAGGGAAGAGGGGGCTGTGGTGATGGCAGTCGCGTTTGTGGATGGTGGTGGTGTGTAGCGGTGGTCACGGTTGTGGTGGTTGTAGGGCGACGGGGAAAGGGGGGTCGGGAGGTGGTGGTCGCGAAGTTGGTGGAGGTGGACACGGCGATGTAGAAGAATGTAGAAGAAGGTGCGGTTGACGGGGCTGCGGTGGAGAAGGTCACCGGGAGAGAGGGGAGAGGGATCGGGAAGGGGGGGGGGGCTGTGGAGTGTGGGGATGAAATGGGGAAAGAAATCTCAAAGGGTTTTGTTTTGTAGTTTGTTTTGAATTTTTTTTTTTTTTCCTCTTTTTTTTCCAGCCAATATGAGCATATCCGTCTGAATATGAGCATATCAGTAAGCTTTTTTTTCAACTTCATCTTATATTGACTCAGTTAATATGGGCATATTTATTTGAATATGGTTATATTAATCATCATTTTTCAAAAACTTTCCTTAACTTAGAATACCTTTATATTACATCCAAAAATCATTTTGCTTGACACGTTTTCGTTATAAATAGCGTAAGACACACCCGATGACGTTGACATCTTCGGTTTTTTTTTTTTTTTTTTTTTATAAAATAAAATAAGAACTAATTAAAGTAAACTAATTAAGAAAATATGTAAAAACAAAAGGATACGGATGATTTTCAAAATCTCGGGTTTTCTCCCGCAAGTGCTTTGTTTATTTACGAGTCATTAGCTCGACTCGACCCCGCATTCACTTGTCCTTGGGGTGGAGTTCCATGACGTCAAACTCCTTCTCATCTCTCAGGCCTTCAATGTAATGCTTTAAACGATGACCATTAACCTTGAAAACCCTTCCGTCCGAATGTTCAACTTCAACGGTGCCATACGAGAATACTTGCTTCACGATATAAGGACCCGTCCATCTTGATTTTAATTTACCGGGAAACAAGCGAAGTCTTGAATTATAAAGCAATACACGATCCCCCACTTGGAATTGTTTGTTGTTCTTCAATTGGTTGTCATGTAATTTTTTCGTCCTTTCTTTGTAGATTGAGGAATTTTCGTATGCTTGATTCCTCAACTCTTCAAGTTCATGGACTTGCAAAAACCTATTTTCACCTGCATCTTTCAAATCAAGATTAACGGCCTTCAAGGCCCAATAAGCTTTGTGTTCGAGTTCAACGGGAAGGTGACAAGACTTTCCATAAACCAACTTAAATGGTGTGGTGCCAATTGGAGTTTTGTAAGCGGTTCGGAAAGCCCATAGAGCATCATCTAACTTATCCGCCCAATCCTTTCGGTTTTGCCCAACCGTTCGTTCCAAGATTCGTTTAAGACCTCTATTAGTGACCTTAACTTGACCACTTGTTTGTGGGTGGTAAGATGTTGAAAAACGATGTTTAACCCCATAACGAGTTAACGCTTTTTCAAGTTGATTATTACAAAAATGAGTGCCACGATCACTAATTAGAGCCTTAGGGGCACCAAATCGAGAGAAAAGCTTTTTCAGAAATTTCACCACTACCCTAGCATCATTTGTAGGCAAGGCTTGCGCCTCGGCCCACTTAGATACGTAGTCAACGGCTACTAAAATGTATTTGTGACCATGTGATGAAGGGAATGGTCCCATGAAGTCGATGCCCCAAACATCGAATACCTCGCATACTTGTATGCTATTTTGGGGCATCTCATCACGTGAAGAGATGTTACCTGCGCGTTGGCAAGCATCACATGCTTTAACCAACATTTGTGCATCCTTGAATATGGTAGGCCAATAAAAACCAGAATCAAAGACTTTCTTAGCGGTGAAATTTGCTCCATGATGACCACCGGTGGGTCCTTCATGACAATGGCGAAGTATGCTCATTGCCTCGATTCCGTGCACACATCTTCTCACCACTTGATCCGCGCAAACTCGAAAAAGATATGGATCTTCCCAAAAGTAGTACTTAACATCAGACATGAATTTTCTTTTTTGTTGATAAGTCATGCCTTTCACGAGAACTCCACCTGCAAGATAGTTAGCAAGATCTGCGAACCAAGGGAATTCTTCTTCAATCGCCTGAACCTGTAAAAGAAACTCATGAGGGAAATTGTCATTTATGTTGGATTCCCTTAGTTCTTCCATGGATGGGTTCTCAAGGCGTGAGAGGTGATCTGCTGCTACGTTTTCAGCTCCTTTCTTGTCTCGGATCTCTATATCAAATTCTTGTAAAAGCAAAATCCACCTGATCAACCGTGGTTTTGCATCTTGCTTTCCAAATAGATATCTAAGAGCTGCATGATCAGTGTAAACAATGGTTTTAGATAAAACAAGATATGAACGAAACTTATCAAAAGCATATACTACAGCAAGTAATTCCTTTTCAGTGGTAGTGTAATTTTCTTGTGCATCATTCAATGTTTTGCTTGCGTAGTATATGGGATGAAAATGCTTGTCCTTTCTTTGCCCTAAAACCGCACCGACTGCATAGTCGCTTGCATCACACATCAACTCAAATGGAAGAGTCCAATCAGGAGCTACCATTATAGGGGCGTTTATCAGTTTTTCTTTTAAAAAGTTGAATGCATTTAAGCATTCCTCATTGAAAACAAATGGGACATCTTTTTCAAGAAGTTGTGTCATAGGCCTTGCAATTTTTGAAAAATCTTTAATAAAACGTCTATAAAATCCCGCATGACCTAGAAAACTTCTTATTGCTTTTACAGAAGTAGGTGGTGGTAATTTTGAAATTGTTTCAACTTTTGCTCTATCTACTTCTAAACCAACATTTGAAATTTTATGTCCTAACACAATGCCTTCTTTCACCATAAAATGGCATTTCTCCCAATTTAATACCAAGTTGGACTCTTCACATCTCGCGAGCATTTTCTTCAAATTGCTTAAACAATTATCAAAAGAACATCCAAAAACTGAGAAGTCATCCATGAACACTTCCATGGAGTCTTCGATCATATCATGAAATATGGCCACCATACACCTTTGAAACGTGGCCGGAGCATTACACAATCCAAATGGCATTCGCCGATAAGCAAATGTGCCATAAGGACATGTGAATGTGGTCTTCTCTTGATCATCGGGTGCAATCGGGATTTGGAAGTAACCTGAAAAACCATCAAGAAAGCAATAAAACATATTCCCAGATAACCTTTCTAACATTTGATCAATAAAAGGAAGAGGGAAATGGTCCTTTCTCGTTGCATCGTTAAGTTTGCGATAATCAATGCAAACCCTCCAACCTGTGATGGTCCTTGTGGGTATTAATTCATTCTTTTCATTGGTTACCACCGTCATACCTCCTTTCTTTGGTACCACTTGTACCGGACTCACCCATGCAGAATCTGAGATTGGGTAAATCAAACCTGCATCAAGAAGTTTGATTACTTCCTTTTTAACCACTTCTTGCATATTAGGGTTGAGGCGACGTTGATGTTGGACAACTGGCTTGTAATCATCTTCCATTAAAATTTTATGAGTACAAAAAGATGGATTTATTCCTTTTATATCCATAATCTTCCAAGCCATAGCTTTCTTGTGCATCTTCAAGACGTTTAAAAGTTTGACTTTTTCATCACCTGTCAAACAGAAGCAATAATAACGGGTAATTTGGAGTCATCATCAAGATAAGCATACTCAAGATGAGCGGGTAGCTCCTTGAGTTCCAATGATGGTGGTTCTTCAATTGATGACTTTGCTTTTGGTTCCTTCTCTCGATCAACCACTTCAAGAACTTCATGAACTTCCACATCAGAGGATGGTTCATCCGCTGACATACAAGTTAGCTCGCTACAAATCTGGTTAGCTTGATCGGCATCAAGCTTTTCATCATCAAACAACTGTGTTTCCAAAACATCATGTTCAACCATTTTCTGCACACAATCATCCACATGGCAATCAATAGTATCAACAAAATAAAGTGTATCATCATGGATTTGAGAATGTTGCATGGAATCCTTTATCTTAAAAACCACCTCTTCTTCATCTACGCGAAGGGTCAATTTACCTTCAAACACATCTACTAAGGCTCTAGATGTAGCTAAAAAGGGGCGACCAAGAATGAGAGGTACGTTCTTGTCTTCATCCATATCAAGGATTACAAAATCTACAGGAAACACAAACTTACCAATTCTTACCAACATATTCTCAACTATACCTCTCGGGTATTTCACCGAGCGATCGGCAAGTTGAATGCTCATACGTGTTGGTTGTGGTTCTCCTAGGTCTAGCCTTTCAAACATGGAATATGGCATCAAGTTGATGCTAGCACCTAGGTCAGCTAGAGCATTATTTACAGTTAAACTACCAATCAAGCAAGGAAGTGTGAAACTTCCCGGGTCTTTCATTTTCTGTGGTAGCTTATTTTGAAGCACCGCTGAGCGTTCTTCATTTAGAACCACATGTGAAAGTTCCTCAAGCTTCTGTTTATTTGTTAGAAGATCTTTGAGAAATTTGGCATACTTGGGCATCTGTGACAAAGCTTCAACAAACGGTAAGTTTATATGTAATTGTTTAAATAGGTCAAGAAATTTACCGTATTGTTGGTCCATCTTTTCTTTCTTCAAACGCCCCCGGGTATGGAATAGTGGGCTTGTACACTTTCAATGGTTCTTTGACTTGTGCTGTACTTTCTGGGCCTCGCCTAGTGTTAGGCACCTCGTCTTGAACCTCGACTTCTACCTCTTCAACCACTGGCTTAGATGTGGAAATTGTCTCAATCTCTTTAGTGGTTTTACCACTCCTTAAAGTAATTGCTTTACAATCTCCTCGTGGATTTGCTTCGGTGTTACTCGGGAGTTTACCCTTCTCCCTCTCGGCTAGCAAACTAGCCATTTGACCCATTTGATTCTCAATACCCCGAATCGCCGAACCTTGACTTCTTAATTCATCCGAAAATTGTTGTTGTCGAACTTCGGCTTGATCATGACGAGCTTCAGATTTTTGATGACGGGATTCGGCAGTGGACAAGAATTGTGCCATCATCTCTTCCAAATTTGATCTTTTCTCGGGTTGCGAACCACTACTTGAACCTTGATTTTGGGATTGATTTTGTTTTTGAGGTCGAGAGTGATCTTGGTGTTGTGATTGAAATGATTGTTGGATTTGTTGGAATGGTGGTCTTTGTTGAAAACCCGGAGGTTGGTTGCTTCCACTTGCCTTCCAACTAAAATTGGGATGATTCTTCCAACCTGGGTTATAAGTGTTACTGTACGGATTGTTTTGAGATCGATATTGGTTACTCATGAAATCCACTTGTTCATTCACATTGTAGACAACTCCATGATGACAATCGGAGCTCATATGCGCACCACCACACAAATGACAACTTGCTTGCACTTGGTTCAATTGCATTTGATTAATTCTTTTAGCCATTGTTTCCATTTGTGCAGCTAGAGATGTGTAGTCGTCTACATGGTGAACCCCTTGTCTTGATGGTCTACTTCGTGAAGATGGCCCTTGATAAGTGTTCATTGCCAATTGTTCAAGTATGGCATACCCCTCCGTAGGGGTTTTCATGGCTAAAGATCCTCCAGCTGTAGCATCGACTATTTGGCGATCTTGTGGATACAACCCGTTGTAAAAGGTAGTAACTTGCATCCACTCATCCAACCCGTGATGTGGACATTTCCTCATCATCTCCTTATATCGTTCCCAAGCTTCATACAGTGATTCTCCTTCATCCTGCATAAAAGAAGTGATATTATTCCTCAATCTTGCAGTTTTAGATGGTGGAAAATATCTAAATAAAAATTTTTGAGCAAGATCCTCCCAAGTGGTTATAGAACCAGCAGGAAGTGAGTTTAACCAAGCCTTTGCTCGATCACGAAGGGAGAATGGGAAAAGCCTAAGCTTGCTTGCATCATCGGACAATCCGTTCGTCTTGAACGTATCACAAATTTCCAAAAAGTTTGCTATATGAGCATTCGGGTCTTCCTCTGATAAACCATAAAATTGAACATTGTTTTGAATCATTTGAATCATTTGTGGTCGAATTTCAAAGTTATTGGCTTCAACTGCCGGTCTGACAATACTTGATGCCAAACCACCCAACGATGGTCTTGCATAATCATAGATGGTTCTCTGTTCATTGTTTCGATTCCCCATGTCTTCCGAGTTTGTGTCCTCGGAATTGTCTTCTTCTTCGGTGTCGGTTTCCTCGGTAATTTGTGCACGAGTAGCTTCACTATCGATTTCCTTAGCTATTTGTATAGATTTTGCCCTTAAGTTTCTTCTCTTAAGTAATTTCTCCGGATTTGAATATGGTTCAATCAGGTCCTCGACAGGTGAAGATGTGGACATAAGCTTCCTGATAACACAACACAATACCAAGCACCGTAAAAAGGGACAAAAGATAAACACTAGTAAAATGTAAAAATGCAAAAATAAAATATACACAAATGGTTAAAGTAGCAACTTCGATCTTTCTTGAAATCACCGTGTCCCCGGCAACGGCGCCAAAAACTTAATGTGTGTAAAGTATATATATTTTAAATAAGGATTTTTTCACACAATTTGAGTTTTAATTTAAGAAACGATTATCACTCTTAAACCAACTACACACAATAGGCAAGTGCACCTATCGCATAATAGTATAGTTCTAGGTAAGAACCGAGTATCGATCCGTGGACACAATGGCTCCCAATACTAAATCATCATCACTATTTAACAGATCAATTGAGTTTGGATTTGTGAGTATTATAGTTAACTAAAACGATTAACAAATTAAACTAGTAAATTAAGAAAGTAAAGATGAAGATACACAATCAATTAAATATATCACTTGGACTTTGATTCCACTTAGCATAGAATTAACAACTAGCACAAATTCGAGGTGAGACCATTTCTTACACATGAAACATGGAAATAGCCTAAACCCCCGTCAAGGATATCTAAACATATAACCATTCGGAAAGCTAGAACGATAAACACACAATAGCCACCTAAAGTTATGCCATGAAGAACTAATGATATAATTATGTCGATGTTAAAGATGAATTAGACTCCCGTTAGGGTTACCTAATTCCACAAATCTTTGGAAAGTTAACACGATAAACACATGATAACCACCTAAACTTGGAAAAGTAGACAAAACTATAATTACTCTTCAACTCATAAACTTCATACCACGATTGCAAAACAATTCATAACCAATGATAAAAGATATTTATGACATACACTATGGTTTTCTCAAACATAAGCATAAGGATGCACATTTAACCAATTCTACTAAATCTTCAACCTTCATTCACCATTCCTAGTCAAATGTCACAAGATTACATATAAAATATGCAATTATATGCATAAGTCTTGCAAGAACATGAAGTTTTCCAACATAACATGCTTACAACACCCACAAGGTTGAACATTTCATCAAATTAGAACAAACACACACAATCATTGAAGAATAATCAAGTTTCATCATAGCATAAACATAAACATCACCAAGAATCATGAACAAGTTGTTAAATCATGCTAAGTTTCGTCTAATCCAAGTGATAATAAGAGTTTAGCCCATAAGGCTTACAAAAGACACACCCAAACTCAAGAACATGGAAGAACTCATAGTAGATCTAGAGAAATTCAAACCAATTTTGAGGGGAAATGGGTGGATGATGTTAGATTCTTCTTGAAAGTGTGAAATCTTCAATCTTGACCTTCAAATCTTCCAAAAACTCTTGAGAAATGTTCAAAGACACCTAAAGGGTTTTGAGAGGCTAGGGTTTTCAAAGAAATGAAAGTCTCTTTGGAAATGAGGTGTACTAGGGTTATAAACCCGTTTTCTGCCCGAATATGGCCATATCTGAAGTGATATGACCATATTCAGCATTAAAAAGGAGCTATTTGAGATTTGACAGCTTATATGGCCATATTCAGCTGAATATGGTCATATCAGGAGCATTTTTCCTCTTGAACCTCTTCAAATCTTGGACTTTCTTCACAAAAATCACCGAGCTTCATCCGAAACCTACAAGATTCAAATAAAACACAAATAAGTGTCTAAATATTGAATTTTGTAACAAAAATGACTTAAAATGCAAAGAAATACATATTAAAAATGGTTCTAATATTAGAACCATTTCAAGGGAAAGTTCATTTGTTGTAGGACCGAGTCCAAGAAGCTCCAACTTAACATATCATAAGCCTTTTTGATATCTATTTTAAAGAAGAATGCTTTGATCTTAGTTTTCCTTAGCCATCCGAGTAGCTCATTCAGGATTAAAGGGCCATCCATGATGCTCCTCTTTGCAATGAAAGCAGTCTGTTCCGGTGACATAAGATCATCAATTTTCTCTTTTAGTCTCCTCATGAGAACTTTAGAGATTAACTTATTAATGCACCCAGTTAACGAGATAGGTCGAAAGTTAGCCAAGTCGACCGGATCCGCCACTTTGGGAATGAGCATTATAAATGAAGCCATACATGAAGCAGAAATCGAACAAGTGGAATGGGAGTGTTGAAATAATCCAAGGAAGTCTTCTTCCAAACATTCCCAGCATTTCTTAATGAAATAGAAGTTGAAACCGTCCGGCCTCGGGGCTTTGTCGCTACAACAATCCTTTAAAGCCAATTTGATTTCCAAACTTGCAAAGGGTTTTATCAACTCCTGCTCATACCCATCTTTCGAGTCGAGGAATATTATAGCAAGTTAGAGTCGGTCTATGACGCATTGGTTCACGGTATCTTTCCTCAAAAAATTGTAACACCATCTCTTTGATTGCCACCGGGGAGGATACCTACACACCATCCACCATGAACCCATTTATTCTATTATTTCGAATGTTACTTTTGATAGTTGAGTGAAAATAAGCCGTGTTTTTGTCTCCCTCCACAGCCCACCGTTCCCTCGATTTTTGTCGCAGATCCCTGATTTGACCTTCCTCGTACACCATTAGAAGGTCTTGAACTTGGGCTCTTCTTTCCACCAATTGTTGGGTTACTTGTCCATCGTCTATCTTCTTGTTTAGTTCCGAAAGCTCCAGTTTCAGCTCGTTATAGATCCAGACTTTATTCTATTATCTTGATCAATCCATCGTTTTATTCCTTTTTAAGAAACTTCAACTTGGCAGCCAACTTTTTATCATCATCCTCGTAAAAGGTAAAAGCATTACATAAAGACACCATATAATCCTTAAAACCCCTTCTCCCAAACCATGAATTATAAAATTTAAATGGAATGGGTCCAAAATCGTTTTGTACGGTCGATAGTACAATCGGACGATGATCAGAGTGATCAGGCGATAACGTAACTACCGACGCCATAGGCCACAGGTCTGCGAAAGCATTACAGACGAGGAAACGATCAAGTTTACTTTGTTTTCGTCCATGGTTTCCAACGTACGTGTACTTTGCCCCGCCCATTGGATATTCCACAAGATTCCCTTCATCAATAAATTTATTAAACTTTTCCGCTTGTGAAACAATGAACTCAGAATTGAATCTTTCGCTCTGCTCCCGAACCTCATTGAAATCCCCACAAAAAACCCAGAAACCGGGCATAGACCTCTTTGTGTCCAGCAGCACCTTCCATAGTTCCCTTCGAGCTGCTGGGTCGTTAGGGGCATACACATTCACCATGTTCATCAAAGCCCCAGTGGGTTTTAAGTTTCCTGAAATAATCAAGAAATGAGGGTTCTTGATAACCCCCGTTTTGAGAAACATCCTCGGGTTCCATAGACACCAAAGTCCACCCGACCTACCATCTGACTGTACCGAATCAAACTCAAAGCTTGATTTTCCCCAAAACTGACTCACCGTATAAAGAGGGCTTTTATCCACCTTTGTTTCTTGAATAGCTAAGAAATGAATACCGTAGCTAGTTTTAATTCCTCTCACCCATTTGGCTTTGCACGGGCCGCCAACCCCTCTAACATTTAGAGATAAGATATTCATTGGTCAGATGTAATGATACCTTCCCCAATAATAACCGCTCTGACTTGATCCTTGTAGCCCGCTATTTGGAATCCCGTCGCCACTCCGACACGTATGGTTTCATTCGTTTCTTTATCCAGGGGATTAGTTACCTCATCACCCCCTCCTGATCCACCAGGTCTTGACGACCCTCTTGGACCAGAGAATTCATCGCCACATTCACCACAGGTTCGACAGTAGCCCTAGTTTATTAAGCGACAAAGAGTTATTTAGGTCAGGTAAGTTACTATGTAGAGGATTCGAGGATACGACAGGTGGGTCCGGCCCAGGCGCTGAAGAAGGGCTATGTATACTTTGGCTGCGAGATATTCTGGGCCTTTTCCTTGAAAGTTTTTGGGCATGCTGGCCCACACTACTGCCCGAGCCCACATTAAATGTTACTGGAATGTGAGCGGGACTTTTGTCCCCAGTTCCCGAGAATTGCGGTTGTACATTGAAACTTTCACCATGCTCACCACCCGCCCCATGCAACTGGACGTTTGAACTTCCCGCCGGAGTTGGGGTCTCTACCAAAGAATCTTGATTGATTTTTTTGTGAAACCTCACAATATCAAGCAAAGAACATTGCGGCTCTACTTTCACAATTGTGTGACAGCTCAGATGATAAAGATGGATTTGATGATATGACTGACAACGAACCATCAGAATCCGAAAGTTCTTCAAAGTGTACCTCGGAAATGAAAACACAAACTGCATCAAGAAAGAAAAAGAGAATCACTATGATCTACCTATGGTATCATGGTCACCTTCTGATGAACAAAGTACTGGAAACATTCAAGATATTCCCAAATCAGAAAGGAAACCTAAGATTCTTCTTGTTGAAGATCATGTGGTGAATGTGATGATGTGTGATATCTGTCACTAACAAGTCTAAGCTCGCTCACTCACTGTGTGTATTAACTGTCCTCACGTATTTTCCATAGTCTATTTCGTCGTCTTAATCAAACTTTTCGTATACTCTTTTGTTAACCCTGGTGCTCTAATTTTCGGGACGAAAATTCCTTCAACAAGGGGATAATGTGACAACCCGAGTTTTTCGGTTAATACGATTTAAACTAACTTTATGCGTTTATTGCAAATCAATCCATTTCGCTATTATTTAAGAATAATAATAATAATAATAATAATAATAATAATAATAATAATAATAATAATAATAATAATAATAATAATAATAATAATAATAATAATAACAATAATAATAATAATAATAATAATAATAATAAATTGTCTAGGGGGCATTTTGTCATTTTAGAAACTTTAAAAGGAAACTTTATACAAGAAATAATAATCTTAAAAACCACAGGGACCAAAACTGTAATTTCTAAATTTTCAAACCCAACCCCCGCCCAATCCCGTTTTTCCAACCACCGGACCGGCCAAATTCCGGCAACACGCCGGCGAACCCCAAAACCGTTAAAAAACTTGATTTTTACAGCTCAAATTACAACGAATCGATTCCTGGACAAGATTCGAACCCTATGCATCCCAAAACGCGTGTAATCATTGAACAATTCGGATCCAAAGCTCATCACCTCGAGTCCACTTTATTCCCGACCGTTTAACGGCTAATTAACCCACTCAAACATCACTTTAAGCACTTTAAGCAAATTGATTCAATCAACACGAACTTTATTCGGGTGTAAATCGAATACAACTTGTAATTCCATTTGTGAAACAACACACACCACCATCGATTCCCTCTCTAATCCGCGACCTGCAACTAAATCAAAATCCCTTTCCCGAATGTTTTAAACTCAAATTAACATAGGGTTTTTGATCTACAAGACTCTTAGAAGCTATCCACGAGTTTAATTTGATTATCATCATCAATTGCTCACTGTTCGAACTCAACCTCGCTCGCGGCTTGTACTCATCTGTTCTTATTATTAATTCAACCTAAAACAGGTAATTAAACGCATCAATACACTCATTTTTACATGGGGATTAAAAGCCCCAACCTTAATTTGGTTATTGATATCGATTTGATCTTCAATTTGAATCGATTCGAATTAGGGTTCTTCGGGGATTTGGGGGAAACTGGGTTGTACGGCTTAAAAACAAATGGGGCGCAATTCCATCGCGGCTGTATGCCTTTGGTTTGCTGGTTTGATTGTGGGATTGTGGGAAGGAGGTCACGGGTTCGAACCCGGCCCCCAACATCAATTTTATTAAAGCCTTTTACACTTTTTAAAAATACAGAAAAATTCCTAAAAATTATAAAAGTAATTTTTATAAACTCTGTTTATTCTAAAGGTTATTAAATTATTTTCTGGAAATTTATTTCTTTAAAAACCTTATTTATTTATTTATTTTAATAGTTATAAAAAATGTTATAAATAGTTGAAATCATGAAATTATTATTATTACTTGTATTTTAATATATATATATATGTGGGAATATAATATTAGGTATTATATAATGTATATAATGTGGATATATAGATAACCGACACCGTAACCGAGTCGTGAAACCGTACGATCACATTATTGGTATTTAATATTAATTGAATATTAAATGAAACACAGGTTAATCGAAACCTTAACTGTTGCTCGAGCATTATTTCTCTGCTGTGTAATCAAGGTGAGTTTTCACGGCCCCATTTTATACTCTTTCCTTTTCGGGGGAGAAAATATGCAAACACTATTTTGTTATGGTTACCAGTATTATTGATATCGCTTATTATGTTAGTGGGAAACACAATTGAAAGTCCTTACAGTATCAAACCGTTAGTAATGGATTAGCGAGGTAATTCTGAGTAGTACTACTGGGTCTGACAAACCCCGCCCGGGCTAGTCGCGCTAGCTTGATTGAAGGTCGAACGGATGCTAAATTGACCTAACGATTGCCACGGTCGGTTAAGACGTGGTGGAAAGGCACTAAACACACACAGTCAGCTTCGGTTTGAAACACTAACTAACTTGTTTATAGGCTAGCTACCTATCGATATGCTTTATATACTAAACCATATGAAACGTTTCTTGACACATTTCTTGTTGATTAAACCTGTGGACTCACCAACTTTATGTTGACACATTTTAGCATATTTTCTCAGGTCACAGAAACGCACAAGGTTAAGAACTCAGCTAGGATGCATGCATGGCATACATCACTACTCAACTGATTTAATTTGTTGAAACGCATGGTGAAACAATTCAATGATGATTTCTATATTTGAAACGCTTCCGCAAGTCTGAAACACTTATGATTGATTTAAAAATCTTATTACTTAATGTGATGTTTTGTAATTGCTGTGTTTGGTGTAACTGATGCTATCTGAGATCCTAGTATGTCACACGCCTGACGATAAAATCCCGTTTGCGGATTTTGAGGGTGTGGCAGATTGGTATCAGAGCTTTTCTTCAAGCTTGTAAACATGACTTTCTCTTTCCTTTTCTTCGAGCGAGCTGTTGCAGCTCTAGACGCTACACTAGACACTGAGCAACGACGCATTAGAGCACTCACTGATGAGAACTCTACCTTACGACGCGATATGAAGCAGTTACGATTGCTGGTGGAGACACTTCAGGAGAAACTATCGATGTCTATTAATGGACATTAAAAATCGGCTGGTAACGTGATGGCACTTTCTGATCGCCTGGACGAGCTGGATCATCACAACCTAGCGGCAGACGTGAGACCAACAGGACTGGAAGCAGGAAGAACCAGAAGATGCACCAGCAGACGTACCCGCTGATGATGACGGCTTTGTCATGTCCTGCTAACGTCTGATGTTCTGCCTATCTTGGATCTTGTTTTGTTTTGATTTCAGTTCTTGCGTTATTTCATACTACACCTAGATGGATAGGGGTGGTTATATGAACTACATGATTATTTACTTTATACATTATGATAATCACATGTATTATGTTAACTCATGTATGTGTAATGTGAATACATAGAATCATGTCTGGACGAAGAGTTGGACGCCCACGTGGACAAGGAAACATTAACCTAACGCAAGCTGAACTCGATGCCATCATAAATGAGCGTGTTGCTGAAGCGCTCGAGGCGTTCGAACAGACCAGGAATCAAAATCAAAACAACAATATCAACCAGAACCAAAACCAAGGAGGTCAAGCAGTCTGCACTTTCAAGATGTTCATGGACTGCAAACCTCATTCCTTCAAAGGCTCCGAAGGTGTTGTTACCCTTCTTCGTTGGATTGAGAAGCTGGAATCCGCCTTTGCAATGTGTAACTGTCCAGCAGAAAACCGTGTCAAGTATGCTTCCGGCACTTTGGAAGGACCAGCTTTGACATGGTGGAACTCACAGGTCCAAACCTTAGGACTCGATGCTGCTAACAGTATGCCTTGGGATGATTTCAAGATACTAATAAAGGAAGAATACTGCCCGAGGAATGAAGTCCAGAAGCTGGAGAGCGAATTCTGGAATCTTAAAATGGTTGGCTCTGAAATTGAGGAATACACAACTCGTTCACACGAGTTGGCTACTCTATGTCCCCAGATGGTGACCCCGGCCTACAAACGGATTGAGAAGTACATTGATGGTCTAGCTCCTCAAATCCAGGCTAGTGTTATGGCTGCTGACCCTATCACTATTCAGCAGGCTATTCGACTAGCTCACAAACTCACCGATCAGGCAGTGGCACAGGGTACTTTGCCTAAACGTGGCGCTGCATCTGGCTTATCTGATAATAAGCGAAAGTGGGATGTTACCACTAACAAGTCCTCAAACTCCAACAACAACCAACAACAGCAGGCCAGAATATTCGATTCATCCCGGCACTTCAATAATGCCAACCAGAACAACAACAACGGTGGACAAGGATCGAGTGGCTACGTTGGTAATAACCCAAAGTGTAACAAGTGCAACTTTCATCATTATGGTCAGTGTGCTCATTTTTGTTATCAAAGATGTGGCAAGACGGGTCATATTGCTAGGGATTGCAGGGGTGATCTGGTGGCTAGGCAACAACCACAACAACAAAGACCAGGAGACACACGTAAGGGTTGTTATGAGTGTGGCAAGGAGGGCCACTACAGGAAGGATTGCCCACAACTGAAGAATGGCAACAGGGGCAATAATGGAAACAACAACAATGGAAATGGCGCCAAAGGTCGAGCTTTTGTGATTGGCTCTGGTGAGGCAAGAAATGATCAGAATGTGGTTACCGGTACGTTTCCTCTGAATGGTCGCTTTGCTTCTATACTGTTTGATACCGGTGCTGACAAGAGTTTTGTTTCCAACAAGTTTATTAAACTCCTAGATGTAACCTTAGTTGATATGGAACCTAGTTACATTGTAGAATTAGCTGACGGGAAATTAATTGAGGTAACTCACATCAATAAGGGATGTAAATTAGGATTATCTGGACATGAGCTAGATATAGATCTGATGCCTGTCACACTTGGTAGTTTTGAACTAGTCGTTGGCATGGATTGATTATCTAAAAACCAAGCCGAAATTTTCTGTCACGAGAAAATCGTTCGTGTACCACTTCCCTAAGTGGTGAAGTCTTGTCAGTTCAGGGCTAGAAGAGTGGTACAGTCTCTGGAATCATCTCCTACATGAAAGCCCAAAAATGTCTACGTAAGGGTCATACAGCTTTCCTTGCTAGGCTCACGGAAAAAGAAACTGAGGAAAAGAAGATTGAAGATATCCCTGTTGTACGTGATTATCCTGAGGTTTTCCCTGAAGACCTACCTGGTCTCCCACCGCATCGTCAAGTCGAATTCCAGATCGATTTGGTACCTGGAGCCGCACCTATCGCAAGAGCACCATACAGATTAGCTCCGAATGAACTACAAGAGCTGTCTAATCAATTGCAAGAATTGTTAGCCAAGGGATTCATACGTCCCAGCTCATCCCCGTGGGGAGCCCCAGTCCTGTTTGTCAAGAAGAAGGACGGAACCTTTCGTATGTGTATTGATTATAGAGAATTGAACAAAGTAACGATTAAAAATCGTTATCCTCTTCCACGCATCGATGATTTTTTCGATCAGCTTCAAGGGTCGAGTTTCTATTCCAAGATAGATCTGAGGTCAGGATATCATCAGCTAAGGGTTCGAGATGAAGACATTTCAAAAACTGCGTTCAGAACTAGGTATGGCCACTACGAGTTTCTGGTTATGCCATTCGGGTTGACCAACGCACCAGCGGTTTTCATGGACCTCATGAACCGAGTGTGCAAACCCTATTTGGACAAGTTCGTCATTGTCTTCATCTATGACATCCTTATTTATTCAAAGAATAAGGAAGAACACGAGGAGCACCTTAGACTGATTCTGGAGCTGCTGAAACGAGAACAATTGTATGCTAAATTTTCAAAGTGCGACTTCTGGATACGAGAGGTCCAATTCTTGGGTCATGTGGTCAATGAGAAAGGAATACATGTTGACTCGGCAAAAATAGAAGCCATCAAGAACTGGGCGACGCCTAAGACTCCGACTGAGGTACGACAGTTTCTTGGGTTGGCTGGCTATTATCGACGATTCAGTGAAGGGTTTTCAAAGATTGCTCAACCTCTCACCGCGTTAACTCATAAAGGCACTACGTACAATTAGGGTGACAAACAAGAATTTGCATTTCAGGTTCTGAAGTAGAAACTCTATATGGCACCGATTCTATCCCTGCCTGAGGGAACAGACGATTTTGTAGTTTACTCTAATGCTTCTATTCAAGGTCTCGGTTGTGTGCTAATGCAACGCGAGAAGGTGATTGCTTACGCTTCCCATCAATTGAAAGTTCACGAGAAAAACTATAAGACACATGACTTAGAATTGGGAGCTGTGGTGTTTGCACTCAAGATATGGAGACACTACTTGTACGGTACCAAATGCACCATTTACACTGATCACAAGAGTCTTCAGCACATCTTTGAACAGAAGGAACTGAACATGAGGCAACGTCGTTGGGTCGAATTGTTGAACGACTACGATTGTGCGATCAAGTATCATCCAGGCAAGGCTAATGTGGTAGCCGATGCCCTTAGTCGTAAAGAAACCCTAAAGCCTCGTCGGGCGCGCGCATTGCAAATGACTATCCATTCTGACTTATCGGTGCAAATCAAAGCTGCTCAATCTGAGGCTTTGAAGATGGAGAATCTGAAAGTCAAGTCACTGCGAGGCATGGAGAAACAATTAGAGGTCAAACCTAACGGAATTCGTTACTTCATAAGACGAATATGGGTTCCTTTGTATGGAGACCTACGAGAGCTGATAATGGATAAAGCTCACAAGTCACGATATTCTATTCATCCTGGTTCGGATAAGATGTATCAGGACCTGAAAGAATTTTACTGGTGGCCGAAAATGAAAGCAGAGATAGCCACATACGTAAGCAGATGCCTAACTTGTTCCAAGGTTAAGGTAGAATACCAGAGGCCATCCGGTTTGCTCCAACAACCGGAAATTCCAGTATGGAAGTGAGAACAGATATCAATGAATTTCATCACGAAACTTCCTCGGACGCCCAGCGGATGCGATACCATTTGGGTGATTGTAGATCGTTTAACAAAATCCGCACATTTCCTGGCAATTCGGGAGACTGATCAAATGGAGAAGTTAACCCGTATCTACCTAAGGGAAATAGTCTCTCGGCACGGTGTGCCAATTTCCATAATCTCTGATCGCGACGCTCGATTCACTTCACACTTCTGGCAATCCTTACAACGAGCATTGGGAACGCGGTTGGATATGAGCACTGCATATCATCCGCAGACTGATGGCCAGAGTGAGCGTACGATCCAGACTTTGGAAGACATGTTACGCGCTTGTGTGATTGATTTTGGCGGCAGTTGGGAAACTCACTTACCGTTAGTTGAGTTTTCATACAATAATAGCTATCACACATTGATCAAAGCTGCTCCATTTGAGGCACTGTATGGACGTAAGTGCCGATCACCAGTCTGTTGGGCAGAAGTAGGAGAAAGCCAACTTACAGGACCTGAACTTGTTCATGAAATGACTGAGAATATCGTGCAAATTCGTAACCGTATGGCGGCAGCACGGGATCGACAAAAGAGTTACGCCGACAAGCGTCGGAAGCCATTGGAGTTTCAGGTTGGTGACAAAGTACTGCTGAAGGTCTCACCCTGGAAGGGTGTAATACGCTTTGGAAAGCGTGGGAAGTTAAGTCCAAGATACGTGGGGCCATTTGAGATTGTCAAACGGATTGGCCCAGTAGCCTATCAGTTGAATTTACATGAAGAACTCAGGGGGATACATGATGTGTTTCACGTATCCAATCTGAGGAAATGTCTATCTGATGAATCATTGATCGTGCCTTTAGAGGAACAAAAGATAGATGATCAACTACATTTCATCAAGAACCAGTGGAGATCATGGATCGAGAAGTCAAAACACTAAAGCGTAGCAAAATTCCCATTGTACGCGTTAAATGGAACTCTAAGCGAGGTCCAGAATTCACCTGGGAACGCGAGGACCAAGGGAAATCCAAATATCCACATTTGTTCACGGATACAACTTCAGGACCTAACTCTAACTGAATTTCGGGATGAAATTCTCTCAACTGGGGGATACTGTGACACCTCACAATATCAAGCAAAGAACATTGCGGCTCTACTTTCACAATTGTGTGACAGCTCAGATGATAAAGATGGATTTGATGATATGACTGACAACGAACCATCAGAATCTGAAAGTACTTCAAAGTGTACCTCGGAAATGAAAACACAAACTGCATCAAGAAAGAAAAAGAGAATCACTATGATCTACCTATGGTATCATGGTCACCTTCTGATGAACAAAGTACTGGAAACATTCAAGATATTCCCAAATCAGAAAGGAAACCTAAGATTCTTCTTGTTGAAGATCATGTGGTGAATGTGATGATGTGTGATATCTGTCACTAACAAGTCTAAGCTCGCTCACTCACTGTGTGTATTAACTGTCCTCACGTATTTTCCATAGTCTATTTCGTCGTCTTAATCAAACTTTTCGTATACTCGTTTGTTAACCCTGGTGCTCTAATTTTCGGGACGAAAATTCCTTCAACAAGGGGATAATGTGACAACCCGAGTTTTTCGGTTAATACGATTTAAACTAACTTTATGCGTTTATTGCAAATCAATCCATTTCGCTATTATTTAAGAATAATAATAATAATAATAATAAATAATAATAAATAATAATAATAATAATAATAATAATAATAATAATAATAATAATAATAATAATAATAATAATAATAATAATAATAATAATAATAATAAAAAAAAAATTGTCCAGGGGGCATTTTGTCATTTTAGAAACTTTAAAAGGAAACTTTATACAAGAAATAATAATCTTAAAAACTACAGGGACCAAAACGGTAATTTCTAAATTTTCAAACCCAACCCCCGCCCAATCCCGTTTTTCCAACCACCGGACCGGCAAATTCCGGCAACACGCCGGCGAACCCCAAAACCATTTAAAAACCTGATTTTTACAGCTCAAATTACAACGAATCGATTCCTGGAAAAGATTCGAACCCTATGTACCCCAAAACGCGTGTAATCATTGAACAATTCGGATCCAAAGCTCATCACCTCGAGTCCACTTTATTCCCGACCGTTTAACGGCTAATTAACCCACTCAAACATCACTTTAAGCACTTTAAGCAAATTGATTCAATCAACACGAACTTTATTCGGGTGTAAATCGAATACAACTTGTAATTCCATTTGTGAAACAACACACACCACCATCGATTCCCTCTCTAATCCGCGACCTGCAACTAAATCAAAATCCCTTTCCCGAATGTTTTAAACTCAAATTAACATAGGGTTTTTGATCTACAAGACTCTTAGAAGCTATCCACGAGTTTAATTTGATTATCATCATCAATTGCTCACTGTTCGAACTCAACCTCGCTCGCGGCTTGTTCTCATCTGTTCTTATTATCAATTCAACCTAAAACAGGTAATTAAACGCATCAATACACTCGTTTTTACATGGGGATTAAAAGCCCCAACCTTAATTTGTTATTGATATCGATTTGATCTTCAATTTTTAAACAGAGTTTATAAAAATTACTTTTATAATTTTTAGGAATTTTTTTGTATTTTTAAAAAGTGTAAAAGGCTTTAAAAAATAGATGTTGGGGGCCGAGTTCGAACCCGTGACCTCCTTCCCACAATCCCACACTCAAACCAGCGAACCAAAGGCATACAGCCGCGATGGAATTGCGCCCCATTTGTTTTTAAGCCGTATAACCCAGTTTCCCCCAAATCTCCGAAGAACCCTAATTCGAATCGATTCAAATTGAAGATCAAATTGATATCAATAACCAAATTAAGGTTGGGGCTTTTAATCCCCACGTAAAAACGAGTGTATTGATGCGTTTAATTACCTGTTTTAGGTTGAATTGATAATAAGAACAGATGAGAACAAGCCGCGAGCGAGGTTGAGTTCGAACAGTGAGCAATTGATGATGATAATCAAATTAAACTCGTGGATAGCTTCTAAGAGTCTTGTAGATCAAAAACCCTATGTTAATTTGAGTTGAAAACATTCGGGAAAGGGATTTTGATTTAGTTACAGGTCGCGGATTAGAGAGGGAATCGATGGTGTTGTGTGTTGTTTCACAAATGGAATTACAAGTTGTATTCGATTTACACCCGAATAAAGTTCGTCTTGATTGAATCAATTTGCTTAAAGTGATGTTTGAGTGGGTTAATTAGCCGTTGAACGGTCGGGAATAAAGTGGACTCGAGGTGATGAGCTTTGGATCCGAATTGTTCAATGATTACACGCGTTTTGGGGTGCATAGGGTTCGAATCTTGTCCAGGAATCGATTCGTTGTAATTTGAGCTGTAAAAATCAGGTTTTTAAATGGTTTTGGGGTTCGCAGGCGTGTTGCCGGAATTTGGCCGGTCCGGTGGTCGGAAAAACGGGATTGGGCGGGGGTTGGGTTTGAAAATTTAGAAATTACAGTTTTGGTCCCTGTGGTTTTTAAGATTATTATTTCTTGTATAAAGTTTCCTTTTAAAGTTTCTAAAATGACAAAATGCCCCCTGGACAATTTATTATTATTGTTATTATTATTATTATTATTGTTATTATTATTATTATTATTATTATTATTATTATTATTATTATTATTATTATTATTATTATTATTTATTATTCTTAAATAATAGCGAAATGGATTGATTTGCAATAAACGGATAAAGTTAGTTTTAATCGTATTAACCGAAAAACTCGGGTTGTCACATTTTTCCCGGCAAACGGATGATTTATCATCGGATGTATTTTTACAAAAGTCCGGGATCCATTCTTCATCGCACTCTGATATCCATGCCACAAAGCTTTCCGATCTCCATTTAACTGTTATCTTCTCGTTTATACGCTTTCCAGATGATGTTAACACCTTGCATCTCCCCACCGAATTATCCGACATGTTCCAAGAGAATTCGGATTGCAGCACGCGGCCCCTGATGCCTGGGATATCTTCTGATAGATCGCACTTTCCCGGAGAATAATGGGAACACCATAGATTCGAATGTTTGCAATCCTTTCTTGTGGTACGACTTGTCCAGACCATTCCACCGCTGAGGCAAGAACTCCCCCCCATATTTCACGTTTTGAATCTAAGAACTCATTTACATGATTCTTGTCTTTGAGAGTTATCAACACCGTAAGCCCCCAACATATGTAATGGCAGCGGTCGGGTAGCCAACCTAAGTCAACACCGTTTTTACGTTATGCAGCTTTTCCAAATATACTACGCTTGCTAATATTGATCGCCCCATGCAATACTTCGAGAACAATGATGGTTCATCGTCCAACTCAACCTCGCACTCTTCCTGGCCCTGTTGTCTTGGATTGACCCCCACCATTGCTTCTTTATACGTTCTCCCTTTGAATGGTGGATGTCTATTGGACGCCTGCGCCTTGGTTGATTCGATGGGTTTTTGAGCAGCTTCCCTTCGGTTTTCTTTTAGAGGATTAGTGGAGTAATTGATCGGATGATGGTTTCTATCAAATCTGGCTAGGTTTACTGAGAGTTTAGCTCCATCCCACTTAACGTTGTTAAGTTCTTCCTCCATAGTATACGGTTCCCGGACGTTTTTAAACTTCACAAATCCAAAACACGACCTCTGCTTATCTTTTTTCTTTGCCATAAAGGAATCCACCAGCTCCCCAAATTTCTCAAACATTCTCCACAGTTTGGTTGATGTCGTTCCTTCCGGGATGTTTGAGACAAAAAATGTTGTTACAGACGGGTGATCAGAGAAATGTCGATGGTAACCACTTAATCTCTTTTTCCTGTACGCTACCTTCTGCCAGCCTTCATCTTCCTGGTTCTCACCGGCGACGCTCCGATAGTTGTCTCTTCGGCTCCCACTCTTGCGCTCCATTCTCTTAAAAGTGCTAGTATGGTTCTAAATGAATTTGACTTTGTTTCATCTTCTATACTAGCTAACAAAGAAACAAATGGTTATCATATTCCTAATTTGACGTATTTAAAATTATTTTACGGTTTACGATTTGTTGAAACCAACACCGAACATGTTTATTGTCATTTTTTTCACATTGTAAAAGGATGCAATTATGTGTATGTTTATATTCATCATTCCTCCTTACCGTTTCTAAAAAATTATCATTTTGAAAAAAAAAATTATTTAAAGATTTAAAATTACCAAACTGTCAAACAAGCTGGCTTATCTAACCAACCTAGTCGGTGTGGTTTGTTTTTAAGCTTTAGTTAGCGTTTCGGCCCCAATTTTTTTTAAAACCAATCGAGTCAAACCTTAAACACCCTTAATTGTTAATATATATTTTCTTTATTTTTACATTTAAGCTTATACCGATAAAAACAATTACAATCACGTTAAATGCATACAAAAATAGAAAATAATTTAAGACTATCAACCAGCGGAACAAAACCACTATTAATTTATCAAAATTTTGCAATATATAATAAAAACTGGTTATTTAGGTTGTCTATACCTCGAAAGAAAGAGGTAGCCTCTGGCCCTATGTGGAAGAGAAACGTAGAGAGAAGTTCGCCTGGAATGATGGGTAAGAGCAGGAATTGTAATACAGAAGAAGAGGGTGTGAGGAAAGAAAGTGATTGCTCGTGGAATTTTTTCCATGATAAGCCAACATAGAAGGGGTAGGGGGAGTTGGTTGAGTAGTAGCGATGAAGATAATCTTATATAATATTATATTAAACTCTTATTATTATCTCTCTTTCATTCACTTACAACTATTTTTAAAACTATTAAAAAAATTATAAAGAATAAATATGATTTCCTTAAATATACATATTAATAGCAATAATTTTCTTACTTTTCACTCATAATCATTTCTTATAATATAAGAAACACAATCACATATCTATAGGGGATCCCCGTATGAATACTCTAATAGTTTAGCAATATTTCACCACCAACGTAACCATGTAAAATACATTTAATTAAGTCCTTACTTGGGATGGGATGTAATGTAGCGTGTCATTATTTATAATCCTTTCATATGAATTATGAAGTAGACATTCCCATTTTTGTACTTAACATACTTTCTATCTGCTTATTTTTCTTTTTGGATATATCGGTCCATTTTACATACAAATTCTCGTGTATAAATATATATCTAAAAGTTTCTAGTTTGAGGAGAATTTGTATTGTGTGGGGACAAAAGCAATGGAAGCATAACATGGAGGAATCAAGTTAAAAAGCAAACTTCTTTTAAGGAGCCAGTAGTTTTTGGAGGTTTTGAGAATATGATGTTCTTGGTTCATGTATAACCCGGGTCATGGACCCCAACTTCAATGTTCTCACAATAACAAAGCCGAGTGAAGCCATTCTTGTCGGTGGAGGCTAGAAAACGGGCACCTAACCCCGACTTTAACTAGTCGCCCCATCACTATCATAGAGCTTGGTCGGCCACGCTTTGGCCTATCATGATATCATTAGTTTATGCGCGTGGTGGAGCAACCCTAGCTTAAGAGTGGTCAGAAATCGTGATAGCTAACCCTGACTTCAACATTAGTTTGTTTGTGTGCCATTTTTAGAAGTCATGGTTAGCTACCACATCCGCGTTTCTTTAGAGTTAGGATCACCTATCGTGACTTAAAGTTGAAGTCAGTGTTAAGTACCCCTTCTTCTTGCCTCCATCAAATCTCCAGCTTCTCTTTCTCTCGGCTTTAGGAACGATGAAGTTACCGACCACGATTATGCCAGAAATACATAAAAATAATAATAACTAATAGTTATTAACAAAAAAAGTTAGTTACAAAGCAAGCAAGAGAGAAAGTAGAACATGAGCAAAAGCATAACATGTGGACATTTTCATCCCAATGTTACTCCTATGAAAAAAGAACCAAAACCTTATTCCATTTCAAGAAAGTGAATTCTAACATGTATGATGTCTGTTTTTTAACTACATTTACAACAAAATATTCAAAATATCATACCGATCAAGACGTTTTGCTCCTCACATGGTACATCTTAGCAAAGTCCAAACACAATTGATGATCTCTTTTATCTCCCCATCCACCCCACCCTCTAAATCCTGCTTGATACCCATCTTGATTGCTTATCACGTGCACGCCCCACTCGGGTTTAATATTAACAACCTTGTCAATCTCTTCAGTGTCGATGTTCACCACACCGTTGTCCACACAAACACTGTTTTCCCCTTGGCCCTGGTGCAACCCACATTTCCCAAAGTGAACCGCACTAGCCCTAGGTCCACGCATAGAGTAAACTGCACCACCAAATGAAGGATAAACAGTAACCCACATTGTTATATCCCAATTATAGTCATCAAAGAAGCAAAATTCTGAAGCTTTTCTATGTATTTTCCTCCAACCGTTCTATTGAATGTGTATCCCACATTGCCCATTCTTTCTGCTATCAAACCATCCCAATTTTCACCTCTGGATTTGACATTACTTGGAGCAAGATTTGCAGCATAACAATCGGGGCATTTTGTGGGTTTTAACTTCGTTAACACCTTCAAATTCTGATACGCGTTTGGGAAAATGAAATGATCTTCCTCTATAAAAAGGATATCACCAGAATGACCTGTTGTCTCCTTTAGCCCATCCCAAACCGTGTTCATCATCCACCACCAATGATGTTTTAAAGACACAATCTTTGGAGACCGATGATTTCCATACTGATCAGTACTTCCTTCACATTTTTTCTCAATTGGGTTATCTTTATCTTTGCAATCATTAGGGGATACACCAGGAAAACTATTCGGAAATATATGAGGGGAAAAGGGGGCAAACACTTGTTTCACTTGACAGAACCTAATCCCCTCAACAATCTTGTTCATTTCTTCAAAGTATCCATCATGACTTACGATTAACAAAGTTTCATTGATACCCGACACGCGAGAAAGGCTATCCACAACAAGTTTCAGATACTGTGGACGATTATGAACATAAAGAACGATCACTATACGGTCTTTAGCTAGAACTGGATACAAATCCATGTTTCTTGGAGGCAACTGGTTTCTATCCTCCAACATTTTCGACAAGTGATTATGTTTAGGAAGCTTAATACTTTCAATCAAACCAGAGATGTTAGAGCTAAACTCACTACTACTATCGATCTCATTGCTCGAATTCATCCCAACAAGATAGAACAACAAAAGAACTCCAGCCAAAGTTAAAGACACTACAAACAGAAACCGACGAACTGCACCGTCTCTAATACGTGGTTTCTTGTAAGAACCCATGGCTCTATCAATATAACTCCTAGACATTTTCACAAACAGTTGGTGGTCAAAGATACAAGATCTAACACTAACCCATAAAACCCATCTAAACCCAACCAAATAAGATTGAAATCTCCAATCAACCCAATACAGTAGCTAATGAGAAAAAAGAAAGATTTAAAACCCTCAAATCGATTTCTCCAGCAATTGGTGCACAAATCGCAAAACCCACAAACGTGAACTAGGATTTATGCTTAAAAAACGTGTGTTTCGAGATTACAGTAATGGGTTTTGCTTGAAACTCGTGATTTGAGCAAAGGGGATGAGAATAGTGAGAGATCGAACCGTAATCGATGAACTGTGAAGAACTGTGGGAGTGTGGGAGATCAATGACGAAATCTGTGCGTAATCAGAGATGTGATGAAGGATAGTAAGACTAATGATTAATTAATGTTGAATCGAACGATTGATTTGAAGATAGAAGATGAAATCTTCGATGAATACGGAGAAATGAATGAGATTTGATGATTTGTGAAGGAGTAAATGTTAATCAAATGTGCGGAAATTTCAAGAACTGGTAAAATGGGGACTACAAGTAAACGGTCAATGCTGGTGCATTTAGTATTTTCTTAATAAAAAAATTACTTTTTTTACAGTTTTATGAAGCCTTGATTGTTTATCATCTTCTTTTTCATATATATATTTTCTCTCTGTCTCAATTTTAATATGTTAATCAAGTGTTTTTTTATAAAGTTTAAGTCTGACCCTTTCACATGATAGATCTCGTACCGATAAGGCGATAATAATATAATTGGATCAGCTAAAGGGGTTCAGATTGTTTAGTTAAGGTTGTTTTCTTTTTGTTTTAAGGTTTATCAATAAACTAAACTACTTAAAAGATAATAGTTAAATGACTAAGATTATTAAAAACCTAACGTTGTATACTTAATTTGTATTTAAAAGATACTAATCAAATTCGTGAATTAACCTGATAACAAACTATTAACAATTTTGATTATGATTGAAAACCTACTCTTCACTTTGTCAAATTACCAAGAAGTAACCATAAGAAATTAGAGATTAAAATTTTGCACAACATCAAGGAATACGTGAAGTTTATGTTTTCTCTTCATTTTGTAAGTTTTGATGACTCTTGACTTTCTCTCCATGTGGTCCTACCAACAAACAATTTCGGCCAAACAACAAAAGTTAGGGTTGAATAGGTGGTGGTGCATTTAATTTGAATGTTTTGTTAACAGAAAAAGGGTAATTGTGCTAATAACATGTATAGTTTTGTATGCTATCAATATGGGCTAATTAGTCACTTATTGGACTTGAATTATTCACATATTTTCATTCACTTTGTGTGAAATGTGTTAATATATAAACTTAATAATAGTAGAAGGGCAGACGGTTTGACACACTGCACAGTTTATCTTAAAGCAACATATAAGTTTCATCATAGGGTATATTTGGCATGATGCTACACGCAAAAAACTGTACATCTCTTTTGGTTTGATGATGGGGAGGGGCGTACATCTAGTAAAACACCCTTTCTGTATTAAAATTTTACTATCATGTGTATGCGGGACCATAAATTGTGATCGTGCCATCATCTATGGTGTGATCAGCCCATAACGACTTTATTTCGTTGTTTACAGTAGAATTTATGTGATTACCGCAGTAGGTACATGGATCGATCTTGATATATTATTGTTATTGTTTTCGGTGGATGCCTAAGTGTGTGTGCCCACACCCCCATCTCACATTATTGAACAATTGCAACTAGTGTACTTACCGGTTACCTTTTGTTGTTACCATAACGGTTTGACGGGTGTTACCATAACTACTTGTATAATTTGTACTTGATTCGCACTGACATTATACCATTTCAGCATTGATCGTTTTGGTTTCATGTAACATTTCGTATTTCGCAAATAATATAATAATAATAATAATAATAATTAATAAAATTAATAATAATAATAATAATGATAATAATAACAATAATAATAATAATAATGATAATAATAACAATAATAATAATAATAATAATAATAATAATAAATAATAATAATAATAATAATATAATAATAATAATAATAATAATAATAATAACAATAATAATAATAATAATAAAAGTCCAGGGTGCAGTCTTGTAATTTATGAAATTTCATAAAGAAGTTTATAACATAAAATCTCAGAACTAAAACCGCAGGGACCATTGTGTAAATTTTTAAAACCATTCTCCCCTACCCGCTTTTCCGGCGCCGATTCCGGCCAAAGTCCGGCGAACCGCCGACGACCCTTAAAACCCTCTAAAAACACGACATTTACAGCTCAAAATGCACCAAATCCTTTCGTGGGTAAGATTCGAACCCAATGCACCCCAGAACGCATGTAATCAGTGAATGATTCGCATCCAAAGCTCACAACTTTGGATCCAACTTTATCCCGACCGTTCAACGGATAATTAACCCACTCAAACACCACTTTAGACAAATTGATTCAATCAAATTGAACTTTATCACTATAAATGAAATGCAATCTGTAATTCCAATCGAACGCACATAAACAAACAGAAATCATTCGTCGTTTTCATCGAACCTGCAACCCTATCGAACACTTTTGGGTGAAACATGTTACATTATAAACGTTACACTTGTAAACACGTTGAATCTTGTAAACTTATGGTAATTTACTTGTGTATTGTGATTAGTTGAATCTTGTAGCTACCATGTAATGTCGAATACATGTACAATCATTAACTATTGCTAGCCTGGCGACGTCATAGATCTATGGGCCTGACAAGCCTGCTTGGTTGATCCAAGTACACTTAGCTAATCGTATATACTTGTAAACGTTTGAGAACTTGTAAAACTTTGTCAAGGTTTGATTGTGCATTCTGTCTTACATCCCTAGTTACCTTTTTCTCTAATTTACAACATAAATTGTCATCTTTTATATACTTATGTATTCAAAACTATAGAATGCTCACCAGCAATATGTTGACCTTTTATTTTTAACATGTTTCAGGCAATAGCGTTATGTGGCTGTGAACAATCGTAACTCTCACGCCTCGACGATTCCGCCGTCAAGGTTGGGGTGTGACAGATTGGTATCAGAGCCCATAACTATAGGGATCTAGGTTATAAGAAATGGTGACCTAGACTATAGCTTATGCATGCACCTTATAGTATTTTTTAACTTATAAATACATGGTTTGCATGTTACATAATGCTATGCCTTCTTATGTGCAATTTGATGCCTTAGCATAGGATTGCCTAAACTTAGTTACTTGTCTCCCTAAACTCATCTTTGACTCTCCTCGAACATAAAATCACTCAATCTTATTCTCGATGACATGTGAAATCGTATACTTATGATTGGATCTTTAGACGTATGTCTAATTTATACAATCTCATCAAGGTTTTGATTTCATAACCAAGGAAATTTGTGTGACACATAGACACCTGTATTCTGAATTTCCTGGCAAAAGGCCTGAAGGCTAAGGCAAGCGTATTCGTATAAATCTCATTGTGAGACCCGTTACGCTACCTGGGGATTTCTGGGATGAGTGATAAACTATGGTCAAAATACACAAATCTCTAAGGCAAATGAGTCAATTTACCTTGACGTGTCCACGGTTCCAAATGGTAATGCGTTATCAAATGGAATCATTCCGTGTACCTTACAAACTTTAGCTTGCCTTTGTCCAAACTACTATCCTTGTTACCCTCATTTCCCGTAACTAACTCACTTTTAGTATGTCCAGCATGTCTCGTCAACTTACAAGGCGTGGAAGTTCCAGCCGTAAGCTAGCCGCCAGTATTGTTCAAGAAATGGCTGCTGTCATCCCGAATATGGTGGCTGAACTCAGCAGCGCCATGATTGCCAACATCGCAAACCACAACAACGGCCAAGGGGAAAATAGTGCAACTCAAGGCCGTAACAACCAAACTTGCACTTTCAAGCACTTTAGCTCTTGCAAGCCCACTAGTTTTAGTGGCAAGGAAGGAGCCACTGGTCTTCTTGAGTGGTTCGAGAGCATGGAGAACACCTTCGCCAACTGTGAGTGAGTGTCCCGAAGCACTCAAGGTTCGTTATGCCACTAGTATGCTCCAACAAAGGGCACTTACTTGGTGGAATAGCGAGAAGAGGAATCGATGAGCCGATGCTATTCTAGCACTTACTTGGGAAGAGTTCAAGAACATCGTCATCGCAAAATTCTGCCCAAGAAGCGAACTGCAAAAGTTGGAGGAAGAATTTGGAACTTGAAGCAATATGGTGGTGACCATTTGGCCTACTCAACTAGGCATCATGAGTTGAGTTTACTATTGCCCCATATGGTCGACACTGTCCCCCGCAACATTGAGAAGTTCATAAAGGTGTACCACCCTAAATTAAAGATGTTATGGTGGGCAGCCGACCCAAAACCTTGGAGGAAGCCATCACTATCACCGCTCAACTTACCGAGAATCATATACGAGCGGGCACCATGTTGTGAAGGGTGCAAAGAAGGTGGAAAAGACGGCTACTGAGGCCGTTAAGGAGACTAAAGCTGAACCGTCTCACAATAACAACAACAAGAAGCGTAAGTTTACACCAGCACGCAACTATGCCATGGCTGCACCCAAACCTCCCCAAAGATAAAACGTACCTGTCACCGCACCTATGGCACAAGCTCCTATGGCTAGACCCTATGTTGGTTCCTACCCCATGTGTAATACATGCAAATACCATCATGCGAGCAACATTCCATGCCGAGTCTGCTCGTTGTGTGGGAAATATGGACACCTGGTGGCTACCTGTCTTAGGGCACCAAACAACGCTGCAATGCTCAACAACCGACCTGCTATAACTGTGGCGAGATTGGCCACATTCGTCCGCAATGTCCTCGCAATGCGGGCAACGTGCCACCAGCTCGCGGAAGGGCTTTCAATATCAACGTCAACCAAGCACAAGTCAACAATGACGTTGTGAATGGTATGACGTTGAACCCGTTTAAATCATTTCTTGTATTAATATTTCCATCTTTGTATTCATCGTATCAATAAAAAAAAATTTTTTTTACCATACAGGTATGTATCTTGTGAATAATCATTATGCATCTGCATTATTTGATTCGGGTGCGGATAAAAGTTTCGTGTCGTTAGAATTCGAGCCCATACTTTCTAAATCACGTATTAATCTGAAAAGACCCTACACGGTCGAAGTCGCCGATGGAAAACTATTGTTGTTGACGTCATAATACGTGATTGCATCATAAGCCTTAACGAACACGAATTCTCCATTGATCTTATTCCTATGAAACTTGGAAGCTTCGACGTCATCATTGGTATGGATTGGCTAGCCAAACATCATGCCGAGATTGTTTGTTTTGAGAAGTGTATCCGTATACCGTTACCATCCAGGGATACTTTGAAAGTGTTCGGTGAGAAACCATCCCAAGGACTCAAACTCATGTCTTGCACTCAAGCCCAAAAGTGCTTAAGCAAGAAGTATATGGCCTTCTTGGCTTACGTGGTCAACACAAAAGCCAAAGGGAAAGAACTTAAGGATGTCCCTATTGTACGAGACTTTCCTGAAGTATTCCCGATGACCTTAGTGGTTTACCTCCTGTGCGTGAAGTTGAATTTAAAATTGATTTAATACCGGGAGCAAACCCCGTGGCTAAGTCATCATATCGGCTTGCACCATCAGAATTGCAAGAACTCTCTAGCCAACTCCAGGAATTATCCGAAAAGGAGTTTATCCGCCCTAGTTCTTCTCCTTGGGGTGCACCTGTCTTATTTGTGAAGAAGAAAGATGGGTCATTCCGTATGTGTATCGATTACCGAGAGCTCAACAAGTTGACCATCAAAAACCGGTATCCTCTTCCTCGTATCGACGATCTGTTTGATCAACTTCAAGGAGCTACTATATTCTCGAAGATTGATCTATGTTCTGGATATCATCAATTACGAGTCCATGATGATGACATCCCAAAGACCGCGTTCCGTACTCGTTATGGGCACTATGAGTTTACGGTGATGCCTTTTGGCTTGACTAATGCGCGCTCCTGCTGTCTTCATGGATCTTATGAATCGAGTATGCAAGCCTTATCTAGATAAGTTTGTGATCGTCTTCATTGATGACATTCTCATCTACTCCAAAACCAACGCCGAGCATGAACTGCATTTGCGAAAAGTTTCTTGAATGTTGAAGAAAGAGCAATGTACGCGAAGTTCTCGAAGTGTGATTTCTGGCTCAAGGAAGTTCAATTTCTAGGACACGTGGTGAATAGCCAAGGAATTCACGTTAACCTTGCAAAGGTGGAAGCTGTGAAGAATTGGTGTGTTCCCGACACCGACCGAGATTCGTTCTTTCCTTGGTCTTGCTGGTTATTATTGGCGATTCATCGCCAACTTTTCGAGGATCGCAAAGCCGCTCACTTCCTTAACACAAAAGAATAAACCATTCGAGTGGGGCCCGAGCAAGAGGAAGCTTTTGAAACATTAAAACACAAACTAAGCAATGCTCCTATCTTGACCCTACCCGATGGAAACGATGATTTCACCGTATATTGTGATGCTTCAAAACAAGGTCTTGGTTGCGTTCTTATGCAACGAGGAAAGGTGATAGCTTATGCATCAAGACAATGAAGGTTCACGAGGTGAATTACATAACTCATGATCTTGAACTCGGTGCTGTGGTTTTCGCTTTGAAGATCTGGCGACTTTATCTTTATGGGACGAAATGCATAGTTTACACCGATCACAAAAGTCTCCAACACGTGTTCAACCAAAAAGATATCAACATGAGACAAAGACGTTGGATCGAGTTAATCAGCGACTACGACTGTGACATTCGCTATCATCCTGGAAAGGCGAATGTTGTAGCCGACGCGCTGAGTCGCAAGGTCCATAACAAAACCGTCTCACTACAAGAAATCTGAGATCGAAGACAGTGGTTTCACACGTTAAGTGAATTTGATACCGAGGTTCAGGTGGATGTTAACGAGGCTACTATCATGCTCCAAAACATAAGAATTGATAGTGATCTCGAGTTATGCATTCGCAAGGCTCAACAAGCGGCAATAACCGACGAAGGAAGGAATGAGGATTTGGTGTCTAACGTTCGATCACAACTGGAGGAAAACCAAACGGCCTATGGTACTTTCTGAATCGACTTTGGATCCCAAATCGTGATAACCTTCGACACATCATTTTGAACGAAGCTCATCACACCCGATATTCTATTCATCCTGGCTCCGATAAAATATACATGGACTTGCGTGGTCAATATTGGTGGCCTGGAATGAAGAAAGATATCGTGGTTATGTCTCCAAATGTGTCACTTGTGCAAGAATCAAAGCCGAGGATTAACGACCAAGTGGTTTACTTGAACAACCTGAAATCCCTATGTGGAAATGGGAACAGTATCCATGGATTTCATAACCAAGTTACCACGTACTCCTCGTGGTCATAATAATATATGGGTGATTTTGGATCGTTTGACCAAGACGGCACATTTCATACTAGACCGTATATACATTGACGAAATTGTGAGTCGTCATGGCGTACCATTGCACATCATTTCCGATCGAGATGCTCGTTTCACTTCGCACTTTTGGTCATCTATGCAAGAACTCTTGGGTACTCAGTTGGATTTAAGTACGGCTTACCATCCTCAAACTGATGGCCAAACCGAACGAACAATCCAAACCCTCGAGGATTTGCTACGACTATGTGTCCTTGACTTTGGTGGTAATTGGGATACGCATTTACCGCTTGCGGAATTTTCGTATAACAATAGTTATCACTCGAGTATTAAGATGGCACCATTCGAAGCACTTTATGGTCGTAAATGCCGATCACCGATCTGTTGGACTGATATTGGTGAAAATTTTATCACTGGTCCTGAACTTATACAAGAAACGACCGATAAAGTCGCTACAATCCGCAAGAACCTTGAAGTGGCAAGAAGTCGGCAAAAGAGTTATGCCGATAAGCATCGTAAACCGTTGGAGTTTCAAGTTGGTGATATGGTTCTTCTTAAGGTTTCACCATGAAAAGGTGTTATTCGCTTTGGAAAGAAGGCCAAATTAGCTCCAAGATTTGTAGGACCTTTCAAAATCCTGAAAAGGACTGGGAAAGTGGCTTATAAACTGGAACTACCTTCCGACCTTAGTGGAGTTCATCCTGTGTTCCATGTCTCAAATTTAAGAAAGTGTTTGGCCGACGAGAGTCTGCATGTTCCACTGGAAGACATTCAGATCGACGAGTCATTGCACTTCATCGAGAAACCTGTCGAGATTATGGATCGCATCATGAAGAAGACTAGGACCACAACTACTCCAATTGTCAAGGTTCGTTGGGAGAACAAGTGTGGAGCTGAGTTCACGTGGGAGCGGGAGGATCATATGAAGGAGAGATACCCGTATTTGTTTGTTTAGTTCATTTTTAATTTCTGAACGAATTCTTTAAAGTAAGGGAGACGGCAACACCTTGTATTTATACGATAATTAACATTCATTCTTAATCAACGTAAAAGTTTATAAGGCTAATTTGAAGCCACACACTTTAGACTCTCTTTTTACCTCTAATGGCTCTGCCATTGCACATAAAGTAAACACTAAGTGGTCAGCTTAATCGATAATGAATTTTCTTCTTTGATACCTTATCAAACCTGAAAGTTCTTCAAAGTGTACCTCAGAAAATGAGAACACAAACTGCGTCAAGAAAGAAAAAGAGAATCACTATGATTATATGTGGCTTCATGCTCACCTTCTGATTCACTTGAGAACATGAGGATCAAATGAAATCCAGGCGTCCTCATTTTCGTCTCAGCCTCCTCGTAAACAAATTTCGGGACGAAATTTCCTAAGGTAGGGGAGACTGTAACATTTCGTATTTCGCAAATAATAATAATAATAATAATAATAATTAATAAAATTAATAATAATAATAATAATAATAATGATAATAATAACAATAATAATAATAATAATAATGATAATAATAACAATAATAATAATAATAATAAATAATAATAATAATAATAATAATAATAACAATAATAATAATAATAATAAAGTCCAGGGTGCAGTCTTGTAATAAATGTATAACATAAAATGTCAGAACTAAAACCGCAGGGACCATTGTGTAAATTTTTTAAAACCATTCCCTACCCGCTTTTCCGACGCCGATTCGGCCAAAGTCCAGCGAACCGCCGGCGACCCTTAAAACCCTCTAAAAACACGACATTTACAGCTCAAAATGCACCAAATCGTTTCGTGGGTAAGATTCGAACCCAATGCACCCTAGAACGCATGTAATCAGTGAATGATTCGCATCCAAAGCTCACAACTTTGGATCCAACTTTATCCCGACCGTTCAACGGATAATTAACCCACTCAAACACCACTTTAGACAAATTGATTCAATTAAATTGAACTTTATCACACTATAATTGAAATGCAATCTGTAATTCTGATCGAACGCACATAAACAAACAGAAATCATTCGTCGTCTTCATCGAACCTGCAACCCTATATAACACCACCAACCGAGCTTCAACCTTCAAAATTAACAAAGGGCTTTTAATCTAGATCAACATATGAAACTTCCTACCAATTTAATTTGGTTTCCATCAAGGATTGCTCATCCATCGATTATCACATCGACCGCGACCAGTTCTTCATTCTGTTCGTCTTCAGTCCATCACAAAATCGGTAATTAACCATACATACATATTGATTAAACACGGACAATAAAAGCCCTATGATTACAGATGCATTGAAAACGAATGGAGCCTTAATTGGGAGGGATTCGAACCTAGGGCTCGATTGGGAATTGGGGTTTGAATGGGATGGTGTTTAAACAAATTTAAAACAAAACCCTATTGCGGCTGGATGCCTTGGTTCACTGGTAAGCTTGTGGGGTGTGTGAGTTGGAGGTCCCGGTTCGAACCCGGCTACCTCCAACTATTTTTTTAATACCTTTTAAACCTCTAAAAATTTCAGAAAAATTCTTAAAAATTATAAAAAGAAATCTTATAACTTTTCTTATTTAAACTGTTACATAAATAATTTTTATAAATTTATTTTAGTTAAAAACCTTAATAATATTTATAAAATATTATTTATAAATATTATAAATAATTATTTTTATAAAAATGGACACTATATCATGTTTAAATATTGAAATAATCCTGTAAATTGTAGAAATTATACATCATATTTTTATTTACAAACGTAATTTATTATAAAATATAATTTCACAATTAATTTAGATTAATAATTATTATCGGATAATACGTTATTGTAACGATATTTATTACAAAGAATATATACAAAATATATTCAAACATTATCCGATATTAAGCCTAATTTCATTTCTATATTAAAACACTTAAAAGATATATTTCTTTCGAATAAATATAATATACAAAACTCCAAAATCCTAAAACTTTAGTTCACGTCTAAATGTTAAACTTATTATTGAACTTAATCTTGTAATAAATACGTTTTAGGTACCTTGTAAAGGAATTCGTTGAAACGACGCTGATTATTATTTCTTATTAATCATCCAATATATACTTAATCGCCAAGTGAGTATTCTATACCCATTTTATTATTTCACACGCTTTTGGGTGAAACATGTTACATTATAAACGTTACACTTGTAAACACGTTGAATCTTGTAAACTTATGGTAATTTACTTGTGTATTGTGATTAGTGAATCTTGTAGCTACCATGTAATGTCGAATACATGTACAATCATTAACTATTGCTAGCCTGGCGACGTCATAGATCTATGGGCCTGACAAGCATGCTTGGTTGATCCAAGTACACTTAGCTAATCGTATATACTTGTAAACGTTTGAGAACTTGTAAAACTTTGTCAAGGTTTGATTGTGCATTCTGTCTTACATCCCTAGTTACCTTTTTCTCTAATTTACAACATAAATTGCCATCTTTTATATACTTATGTATTTAAAACTATAGAATGCTCACCAACAATATGTTGACCTTTTATTTTTAACATGTTTCAGGCAATAGCGTTATGTGGTTGTGAACAATCGTAACTCTACGCCTCGATGATTCCGCCGTCAAGGTTGGGGTGTGACATTTCATGTTATTGTTTTAGATTTTACCGCTATTGTTCTTCTTGTTACCAAGTAAATTTTAAACTCTACTGTGTTTCTTTTCATTGTTGTTTTTTGTTTACACGATATGTACTTAAAGGGTCATGGCCCATGGGAGCATGAAGAGAAAGTGAATCAAGAACTAGGATGTAAATGCTAGAGTAAACTAATAACACTGGTAGCATTTGGGTTTAAACATTTGATAGTTCATTTGAACCTTAAAAGAATTTCAAAATTGGTTAAGTACTATGATTTTAGTTTTCAAAGGCTAAAGAGACATCCCACCACACAATAAATTAGATTTCAAAGGCTCAAGATATATTCCACCACACAATGAAAATTTTGATGACGAATCGAACAGAATTAACACTCAAATTATATTGTTGCTCCAACTTATGTCGTCGTCTAACACTTGACTAACATTTATCATCTACAATTATATCATATAGAATTATGCATGTGTTATCTCTTAAATTACTTCTAAACTCGAAGCTTTTAATAAATCTGTCCATCGAGCTTGAAAGACACTAAAGATCTCTGTGCCCTAAACTGCTTCAAAATAAATTTAAGGATGAAAACAAACCCAATTTAATACAAATTTAGCATGCACTTGAAGATTATATCCTTAAATCCAACTGTACGCGAGAGAAAGCTCGAGTTCAACTTATTATATGCATACTAATAATTATTGGTTATGTATTATATGTTGTATCATGTGTTTTAGTAGGTTGTACTTATTTTTATTTTTTAATATTTATTATTTTATTTTAACCCAATATTGTAACATCTTTAATAACATAGCCACAATATTTGTTACTTTCAACTTTAGTCTTCTATACTTTTCATATTTTAAAATTTATAATTTTACGTTTCGGTCTAAATATTACGAGTTAGCACGCTACGACGTGCGTGTGTGTGGTTTAACGTTTTTAATGTTGTGTTTAATGGCCTCGTCTAAAAGCGTTGGTCATAGATCGATTTACTTATTGTTTTAGATGATTTACGTTTCGCCTATGTGGTTTAAGGTTTTCACGTCATTTTTCGTTAGGTTTTATTTTTTTCGTGTTTTATTTTTTTAATCTGAGTTCGTTAGGTGTTGATGATCTCTAGCGACGGTTTGCCATTGACGTTGATTGACATGATTTTATGCCTGCTGCAACATGATGAGCTTAATACCAGTTTTACCTAACCCACACACTGTTAGGGGGATATCAATTGTGAAAAGAATATATTGACAAATCACTAACGATGATTTGTCATTGACGTTGCTTGACATGATTTTACGTCCGTCGCAACTTGACGAGCTTAATACCATTATCACACACTCTGGGAAAAAAATCAATTGTGAGAAGAATATATTTTACAAATGAAAAAGGGAAAAACAAGATTCAAGCCATCGCTGCCACTACTTCCATATCCAAAATCCAATAGATATACAACAAACACAACACCTCCTTCTAAAATCAACAAAAATGGCTTCCAAAATCACCATTTTCACCACTTCTTCTTCCTTCATCTGCAACTTCACTACTCACAAAGCTTCATATCCCACCAAACACCCCTTCAATTCGATCCACATCCCCTTCAACAACAATCCCAAATCGCCGCTTCAAACTTCAAGCAAAATTAGGTCAAATTCCATCAATTTCACCATCAATTCACTTCATCTTCATCAAAATCGATGCTTTTAAGATCTTTCAGTTGTTCTACAATGGGTTTTTCAATTTTGGCTGTTTTACAGGTGGGGGAGATGAGGATGTGGTAAAGATGGGAAGAAGAAGTTCATCACTAAAGAACAAGAACCCGAACAGTAATCAAGAACTTTGATTGTTGTTGAGCTTTTAGCGACGGATGATGTTATTAGTGACGAATTTTGTGTTGGAATTTGCAGGTATTGGCAGACCGCCGGCGAAAAAGACGGTGAGAATCCGATGATGACACCACTGCCTTACATTATCATATTTGGGATGTCTACACCGTTTATTATATTAGCCATTGGTTTTGTCACGGTTGGATCAAGGTGCCTATTAGGTGATTCACAGTTTGATCTTCAATTGACCATATGAGTATATGATACCTTCATTTGAATATTAATTGTGGTTGTATCGACTTATTATGTATACGTATTTTGTATGAGAGAAGATGAGTAATACTTATGTGATTGATTCCTTTTGGTGATATGATTACATATATAGTAAAATGTTTATGCTCGTCTTTAGTGTCAAGTAGCTTCTCATGTTTAGCGGGATACGTAAAACTATGTTAAATAACATCAATGGTTTATCACAGTCAGTGACCACTAACATCGAAAAAACTTGTATTAAAAAAATAAAAAGCAGAAAAAATAAAACCTAACGAAAAGTAGACATGTAAAACTTAAAACATACCAGTAAGTCGATCTAGGAGCAGCATAACAACGTTGATCCACACATGCACGTTGTTGCGTGTTAACTCGCAAAATTTAGACTGAAACGTAAATGAAATTTATAAAATATGAAATGTATATTGTACCAAAGTTAAAGTAAAAAAAAAGTTGGGGTTAATTGTAAAGATATAAAGTATTTATTAAAATAAAAAATTTAAAGATTAGATAAAGGATAAAAAATAAATGATGAATACAACCCACTAAAGCACATGTTACAACTCATTATGCGTATCAATGTTATTAGAGCATTCACAGTAGCTGCCCCATATTTATGTGAGTGTATGCCCTATATTATACGGAATGGTTATGAGTGGTTGTGAGTGATGAATAGAGAAAATTTATGGGGATTGTACTGTGATTCCCCATATTTGAAAAAAACACGTTACAACATCCATAAATATTTTAATATTTTAAAAGTGGTTGTGAGAGGAGATGAGAGAAAATATATAATAAATATATAAAAAAAAATTATTTAAATGAAAGAGAGTAAAAATTAATGTTTTAATGTAAATATGTAGATGAGGATGGGGGAAGCTAGTGTGAAAGTATGAGTTACAAATCATAATGGATAACTAAGTTGCAATATAGTAATATATAATAACTTTAGTGGTGAAAGGAACAAACCTAGAAAACCTCTTGGTTGATAAATTATAATGATATATAATACTTAAATTGTAAACTCAAATAAAGGCAGTCGAAAGGTTCATTTGATTACATTCAGAAATCCGAAACAAATAACTGGTAAAAATCTTAAGCTCATAAATGAAAGAATATCAATCTTTAGCACGGGATAGTCTTTAATCAATGCCAAGTGTCCCCTATTTTAACGAGTATCTACTGAACCTGACATGTATGTTAAAAAGTAAAGTATAAAGAATGAGTTCTATTTTTTTTATCTGAATTAGGAGCAAGAAACTTTTACCTGAAGCACGTATGTAAATCTTTAAAAACATTATTCTAAACTATAAGTTATAACAGGTGGAGGTTCTTTCGTATGTAGTAACCTTAGTATTCTAACATACTTGTAACTTTAACCAGTAATTACATTGGTAACATAAATACATAATCATAGACGACAAGACACTATGATGCCTATAACGAGACACAACTCTATGTTGCTGGCTCGAGTAAGGACATCTAGTAACGCCATCATAAGATAGGATTCTAGTAATATCCACCATAAATATAAGACTCTAGTAATGTGCATCATAAATATAAAATCATAGTGGTGTTCACCGTAAAGGTAGAATTTTTGTAGTGTCTACCACAAAGTTAAGCCTTTAGTAATGCCCGCCACAAAACGAAACTTTTTTTGTGAAAGAGTTGGCTAGCATTGAGCAAGTTCATGTATTTAAATTTTCTTCATGACACAAATGTCTCATATTAAAATGTAAGATGAATCTTTTTTCTATTTTAGACTCTTACCTTTTTACCACCTCTTACATATTCCTTCAATAACATGATCACAACGAGAATTAAGGATTCAACTCGAAAATCCTTCAATGACTCTAAAATCATCTTCTACTCTAATAAAAGGGTATCTGTGATGACACGTGTCAACACCACAATCATTCTCACCAAAATTTTCCCGCATCTCTCTCCTATTAAATAATTACCTTAATTACTAATAATACTATTTAACACTTTTTTTAGATTTAATAAATTAATAAAGAGATCTATTTATTAATGTTATTTCTAAATAAACATTTTTTTGTAAAATAATAATTTGTTTAAAGCATAAGACTTTTTTTTAAAATACGAAATGTTTAAAATTGGTATTTTAAAAAGTTATTTTTTTAAAACAAAAAATAATTAAATTTAAGAGTTATAATAAGAAAATTTTTAAAAATGACATGTTTATACGGTTTGTTTAGAATAAAACGTTTTTTTTTAAAAAAAAATAAAGTTTTAAAAAGTTGATATCACTATTTTATAACTTACAGTCATTTCTAATACATAATTTCAATGATTATATCTTAAATATTATTTTATAATTAATAAATTTTATTATATTAATTTTTTTATTTATTCAACCCGTGTAACACACGGATTACTATAAGTAGTATATGTATAAAAGAGGAAAAAAGATAAAACAGGAAGAATTTCATTGATAAGGATGTCCACAAACAATACTACGCTAATATATTTGAAACCGCGATAATATATTCGAAACTATATATTTATTTGTATGAAAAGATCTATTACTTACTGGATCACATAGACCGGCAACCGCAAGAGGGTGGGACCAAATGATTTGGTTTGTACGTAAGTCGTATTATACCACACACAATGCACATAGAGGGAATGTGAGAAAAAACTAAGACGATATCATGTAAACAAGAAAAACCTAAGAAAAACCGTAAAAAATAAAAAAAATAATGCATCATTTATATAACAACCCGACAAATCTAACGAACCTGAAACGACTACCACCGTTTACGATTCCAGTTCAAATAACAAATGATTAAATGATCAGTAAACATATTATTATTTCTATTTTATAACTTACAGTCATTTCTAATACATAATTTCAATGATTATATCTTAAAATATTATTTTATAATTAATAAATTTTATTATATTAATTTTTTATTTATTCAACCCGTGTAACACACGGATTACTATAGGTAGTATATGTATAAAAAGAGAAAAAAGATAAACAGAAAGAATTTCATTGATAAGGATGTCCACAAACAATACTACGCTAATATATTTGAAACCGCGATAATATATTCGAAACTATATATTTATTTGTATGAAAAGATCTATTACTTACTGGATCACATAGACCGGCAACCGCAAGAGGGTGGGACCAAATGATTTGGTTTGTACGTAAGTCGTATTATACCACACACAATGCACATAGAGGGAATGTGAGAAAAACTAAGACGATATCATGTAAACAAGAAAAACCTAAGAAAAACCGTAAAAAATAAAAAAAATAATGCATCATTTATATAACAACCCGACAAATCTAACGAACCTGAAACGACTACCACCGTTTACGATTCCAGTTCAAATAACAAATGATTAAATGATCAGTAAACATATTATTATTTATTTTACTTAATAATGTCCCGAAGGGCCAAATTCTACATATCTACAAGTTGGGGACTATCTATGCAACCCCTTGTTCCACTCAAGATTCTCGTGGGCCTTCATACATACAAAAAGTCACATCACCATCCAGCCGTCCATTACCTCCACCCCATTCACGAATCCAACGCCTCCCATGCCTCCACGTCACCCCACTCTTATCACCAAACAAACAGCTCACATTCCACCACGTGTCACTGTCGATGCGTTATTACCCAAGATCCAACGATCATCCTATCATCCTCCCCAAATCCCTCAACCCTCCATCTCCGACCACCACATCTCCGCCGCTGCACCACCCCTTTCCCGCCATAACTTCAAATTCTCCGGCGGCGATGGCGGATTCCGACAACGAATCCGGCGGCCAGAACGCCGGCGGCGAGCTGTCGGCGAGGGAGCAGGATAGGTTCCTGCCGATTGCTAACGTGAGCCGGATCATGAAAAAGGCGCTACCGGCGAACGCGAAGATATCGAAGGATGCTAAAGAGACGGTGCAGGAGTGTGTATCGGAGTTCATCAGCTTCATCACCGGAGAAGCTTCCGACAAGTGTCAGAGGGAGAAGAGGAAGACGATCAACGGCGACGATTTGCTGTGGGCGATGACGACGTTAGGGTTTGAGGAGTACGTTGAGCCTCTGAAGGTTTACTTAGCCAAATACAGAGAAATGGAAGGGGAGAAGACGACGATGGGGAGACAAGGGGAGAAAGACGGATCGTCTGGTGGCGGTGGTGGCGCCGCCGCGGGCGGCGGAGGAGCGGCGGCGGTGTGAGCTCCGGTGGGTATAACGACGGCGGAGGCGGAGGCGGTGGTGGTGGGTTGTACGGAGGGTTGCAGAATAGTATGATGATGGGCCGACACCACACCAGATGTATAATTCGGGTTCGTTTCATCAAATGGGGTTAGGGTTAGGGAGTCCGACGGGCAGTTTGGGCAGATCGGGCAGCATCGGCGGCGGCGGTGGTGGCGGCGGCGGCGGTGGTGGTGGTGGTGGTGGTGGTGGTGGTGGTGGTGGTGGTGGTGGTGGTGGGGTCGCCGGAAAACCTAGATAGGTGGTGGTTGGATGTTTTTGAAAGGATTAAAGAACCGACTTTTTGTTGAATATATTTTTAATTGGGGGGTTAACTAGTGGGAAATTTTAAATGTGGTTTTGGGTTATTTGTATTTTGTTTATTGACAGTTAATTGTTGTAGATGTATTAGCATAAAGCAAAGGATGATATTTGGCTTTGTGATATGTGAATTAATTGTTGATTATGTTTGTTTCTTTGTATATGCAACACATTATTGTAATATTTCAATGTTGTGAGTTTATATGTTGATTTGTAGTATTTTTTCTTTGTTTTCTATGTTGTTAGTATAGCTTTTTTATGTTAAAGCAAGATTATATAAAGCTTTACTAGCAAACTTGAATATTGTAAGTAGATTTGATCATCAAAATCCTTTGAAATCTTAAGGGTTTAGGCCAGGCGAGTCTCTAACCAGTGTAATCATCAAGATATAATACACTACACATTCATTGTTAATTTTTTTTATCTTATGTAAGAGTATTTATGGTAGGTTTTTCATTTTGATGTGATTTTATGTTATATATCATAAGGGATGATTGCAAGTGGTTGTGAGCGAATAAAAGAGAAAATTATATTCCCCCATAATTTTTTTAATATTTTTAAATTATTTGTGAGGAGGAAAAATAAACGTAATCATAAAGATATTAAATATATTATTTAATTGAAAAAGAAAGTAAAATAGTAATGTTTTCGATGCAATATAAGGCTGAGGATGAAAAAGTTATTCAGAATGCTCTAGGTATGTATGTGTGTGTATGTATATATATGTGTATAGGATCATTACAGAAACAATTTTTATTTTCAGAACCAAAAGAAACCATTGATTTACATAAATATAAATGACGAACCATTGATTTACATATGTGTAAGTTAAGACTGGTGATATATACTTATTTTACATACATATATGATATACACATATGTAAAATAACTCAAGTATAATCAAACTTAAGTTAACTTTATGTAAATCAGTGGTGTTTTGGTTCTGAAAATAAAACATGGTTCTGTAATGATCCAAACCCTATATGTGTGTGTGTGTGGTGTGTGTGTGTGTGTGTGTGTGTGTATATATGCGTGTGTGTGCGTGCGGGCGAATGGGCGGGTGCACGGGCGGGCCGCCGGGGGGGGGGGGGGGGGGGGGGGTCGGTCGGCCGCGCTGCGGCTGGCGGACGTGCGTGCGTGCGTGCGTGCGTGCGTGCGTACGTATTAAAAACAACTACATGCTATTAATAAATTAATTAACAAACTCAATAACGATCTATTCTTTTGACCTATTGAAACTTAAAGTCCATTAATATTTTAATTAGCTTAGTTCGTTACCATTTCCAATCTAAACTCATTTAAGAAACGTTAGGAGAGTCTCACAATTCGATTAAGTAAGTAAATTAGGTTATTTTGTTATAATATTTTTGTTTATCGGTAAAACAATTATTGTCATATTATACAACTTTTACATACGAATTATTGACATGATATTATAAAGGCCATTTTTTTACTCGCCCTGGCCCTAAATTTTTCGAAGACTTTTGGGATCGGCCTGATCAAGGGACATGCATGGTTAAATTTATTCCATTTTATATATAACTTATAATACCAAAAGGCTAATTCGCTTACTTCAACAAATTAAAGGAGCAACATTTTTACCAACTTCATGCAATTGGTGAAGTTCTCACGTTGTGAGTAGATGATAATAGGTGGTTGGCAACTTAATACTAACGCTAGAGTTCTTAGTGCATAGCGTTAGTTTGATGATTTTATTGCTTCTCTTTTTGATCTACCATGTGTATTTTGTTTATGATTAATCGTTGTCATCGTCAAGCTTGCATATCAATACAATCAACATCAGAGAAATTTGACGTTGAAGAAGAAGGATCAGATGAATTTCTCATGAATTTATTATTTTATTTAGATTTAACATAAATTTGTCGAGGATTAATGAAGAACAAACATACAACAACTAAGTGGACACATATCCATACACTTTAGTTTTTATTCTAGATAAAAAAAAAGCATTGTAAAGCTACATAAAAGCATGATTCCAATCCTAGAAAACCCATATATTTTAGAATGTCGTATCAAATATCACAAAAGTAACAATATATTTTACATGCTTTAGTTACTTTATAGATTTTTGTTCTCAATCATGCTTGCCTTTTTTGTTTTTACCATTTGATAAAAAAGCTAAAAGAAATTTTATCATTTTTTTTCTTTGGTGTTCACTGTGTCACACAATAAAACAGGGCAAGATCTTTATAAGTAGTTTCATATTAACTCAAAAGAAAAATCTTGTATAAAACCTTGGACATTTGATTTTACTAAAACGTTATCAGATAATCACACATGCATAAGTAGGAATTGGTACTTAATGTCGAGATAGAAATTTTCATGCCAAGGTAGAAACTTGTTCAGAGTGATGCAAATCTTATTCAGTTTCTTTTGTTTATGTACATGACAATGCTAATATTTTTTTGTTTGTCACTCATACACACTCATATATCTTTAAGAGTTAATTACATGATTGATTCATGTGGTATGCTATTATTCCAAGAATACTCCTAATTTTTAAAAACGGCCTCTTTGTTTCGACTATTTATCAAATCGTACATTCATGGTATTGGGAGTGGATAGCCGTTAGTTACCTAGTTAAGTGTTTGAAATGTTTATTTTACTCTTAAATTAAAAAAATAATTTAAATAAAAAAAATAAAAGTTAGTGGGTCTATTTTTTATTCAAATATTACATCCACCCAAGAGGCGGTTCTAGATGATTGACCAGTTTCATCATTAATATTTTTATTTTTTACCCACTAATCTCTTTTTTTATATAAAAGTTTTCATTTTTTTTGTAGATATTGTAAAAGTACATTTGTTTTTCTTTTGTAAATTTTTAAATAAAATATTTTAAATATATTCAAGGACCTTTAAATAAAATATTTAAAATTCAAGCTTGCCGTTGCCCGTTGCATCGGATTCTCATTTTCATCTAGGTTCTACTCTAAACAACTTGTGAATAATAATGTTAAAGTTTACAAAACACAAACATATAATCCATCGATCTACTTTAAGGATTCATTTTCTTTTCTTTTGAAATATGATTTTTCAAAACTTCCGAACACAACATGACTTACTCTCCTCTATTGACGTTTCAATATAAATTTTATTCAAAACCAGTTATAAATAATAATATACAACTTATTGAAATACAAACATACAAGCTATGAACACACTTTTATTTCTATAAAAAAAGTCAATATTATTTTGACATAGTTTAAAAAGTGTGTTGATATAAACTTTATTGAGAACCAAGATGTAAAACTAATGAAAACCTACACTTAATAAAATGTCATAAAAGAACTCCCCATTGAAGAAATTCGATACATGATATATCCACCTTTCGCATCGGCATATTAGAAGTCCTCAATAAACAACAATAACACCTGGATTAAAATTTCAACTATTAGCATAATGTCAAAATTTGATAATTGATAATTGATGATTTATAATATACCAACAACAACATATGAATTTGTCATTCAAATAAAACTTATGAGTGCGATAATATGCAACCATTTATATATTTAATTACAACAAGAAAAAATAAGTATAAAAAAACCATATTATAAAGAACTACCCTATAATCTACTTCCAATATATTTCTATTATCAAATAAAATAATAGAATTTAAAAGAAAAAGATTACTCGATATCTAAGGAAAATACTAAAAAAGTTTCCTAAATATTCTACTCAATTGAAATGAAAAACTTTTTATTTAAAGAAAAGAGGTTATCATTTATAATTTATTTAATGCCGTAAATTTGTGTATCATTATAATTTTTTCTGGTCATCTTTTGGATAGGTTTCTAAATATATATTTTAATATTATGTATATTTTTAAATGTTTATAACTAGTGTCAATCCAAAAATTATAATTTTAAGTTCATATCTACCAACTTCATAAGATTTTTAATCAACAAAATTACAAAAAGTAAAAGAACGGCAACCTTTTAATAAAAATAAACGCAAAAAGGAAATAAGAAAAATCAATATGTCATACGTTAAACTATAGATGCTAATTTTATAAGGTTATTTTGTCTTTGATAAATATGTAAGGTTATTTTGGATAAAGGTTACAGTATTAAATTATAGCTTGCAAGGGAAAATTTAAGGAAAAAAACTGCTAGGGTGTGCATGAGTCTATTTAATTAAGTTTTAGTTTAAAATCGATATTTTGGTTTCTAAGATTTTAAAATCGTTTGGTTTTGATTTTTTACGAATATCTTTTCACTTCGGAGTTTTTTTAGTTTTACCATTTGTTTTTCAGAAATTCTAAAGAAAAATTTTGTTAGAAACTTTTAAGCTTGCATTATTTTTATTGATATTTGAATAACATATATTTTTTATGGATATTTAACATATATTTCCTAATAAATTACTTAAGATTAAAATTAATTGCAATGCATAAAATTCAATAACAAAATATTTAATAAAACAATTTAATCTGTCAATTCAAAAGAAAAATTAAAATATTATTTTCTTGAAACCTAACTATTCAATCTTTTTTAGTTAGCATAAATTAAATAAGTAACTAATAGAATTATCATTTTTATAAATGTATATATTCATCTTTAAATTTAGAAGTTTGGTTGTATGGGTTTGGTTTATTTTTTGATATATGTTACAACCAAAACCGAACTCAAAAAATCTGTCTTAAAAACCCATTAAATCAGGCCGTCGGTTTCTTATTAATTTTGATTTTTACGGTTCGGTTGCGTTACTATTTCAGTTACGATTCGATTTTTTGATTTCTCGCATGCCCCCATTTATCGGTTCAAATGAGCAGTTGAGCACAGTATAATTAAATAAACATACCAAGGGGGTTAGACACCTGATTCCCTGTCGAAACATACTAAAAACATTGCTTAAGAGCAAGGATATATGATATGATCCGATTTCATGTTCGACCCGACCCGTGAAGAATGCAACCACGTTCATTCTTATGCATGTTTGTTGAATTAATTTTATTTTTTATTAATTGTTTAGTTTTACATTAAGTTGTGGTTTAGTGGAGCTCCCATGTAGGTTACTTATTGTAACACCTTAGGTGACAGAAGAGATATATCTTGGTTCATAAATAATATCTGGTCTCTAATATTAAAAACACGTTTTTAATGTATTGGTTGTTGATGAGAGGTGAACTCTACAGTTAAGTGTGTTCACATGACAGCAATCGAGGGATGGGTGACCTCCCTGGAAAGTTTTCACCCGGGCAACCAAAAGTAAATTCGTAAGCTCCTCGTGAGAAAACGGACAATATCGGTGATATAGTAAACCAAAAACAAATTCGTAAGCTCCTCGTAAGCTACTATCGTTTGAGAGATTGATCATCTCGATTTATGTCTTTAACAATATATAACAAAAAACTAGAGTATTTTTTGGGAAAATGAAATATAGTAAACCAAATCGTTAACATACAAAACACTGACCTTCAATATTTTGGTCAAAAGTCAAAACTAAACATTGACCAAAATTTGCTTGACTTTGACCAACATATACATGAAACAAGAAGAAACTAAAAGGATGATCAAGAATCAACATACCTACAACACAACAACTACTAAAGTTTCTTCAAACACCAAAAGCATACACAAAGGGCATCAACACAATCATAACCAAAATCGGGTTTCTCGAAAAGCTAGAGCTTTGTGTAAAGTTTCCAACTCCGTAATCATACGGATAGCCATAATTTGGCATGGGATTAGGAGGCGCGAATTGGCAGCAGGTGACTGGAGCCACCGGCGGACAATTCGCGCCTCCAGCTGCCACCGGAGGAGGCGGTGGGGCCGTATATATCGCACTTCCTCTACGCGGTGGTGGCGGTGGTGGTTGTTGAGGCTGAGGGGTGCATGGGTTTGGACAACCATTGCAGTTTTCACATGCAACAGCTGGTGGTGATGTTGATACACCATCATCATAACCACCTTGAGGTTTTTCAGAGGTTTTAACAGAATAACAAGGTAACCACCAATAAGAACATACAAATAGGACCATGATAATAATTTGGTTTAAAGAACACATCATGTATGGTTTCACTTTAGATCAGCTGAAAACAATTGAGTGTGTGTATATTACATATTGTATGTATAGTATTTATTATCATCTTGATCTCTTAGCATGAATTTTTCGGTTATTTACACGTCAGCATGTTATATGACCATAGTATTTTGCCACCTCACATGCAAGGTGGCAACCTCATATGAAGATATGCAACATGATCTTCAACACAAGACTACGAAACTTTAAAAAGACACAAAGATCTGAAAACTGCAACAGCCAACAAGACCCTTTGACCCATAATTTTAAACTCAATAAATAAATAAACATTATAATTATAGATAATAGAATAACTGGTTACATATCTTTATCAAAAAGTAAATAAAAGATACATCCAATATATATTATTGTTAATTATTATTATTGTTGTTTTACTGATCTTGATAAGTGGAATACAAATAGCTCTTTTTGGCTGAGGTGGCAGTTGTTGTAAGCAATGGAGTAAATCCAACATATTTGTTATCTTTTTTTGCTATGCATATTTTAGCAATGTAATCAAAAGATTTGTGCTTCTTTATAAAGGGTTGGTTGGCATATTCTTCTACTGGCATCCACTGCAAGAAAGAAACACAAAGAAAATATAAAAATTGCAACTAATCATTTTATATAATCATAAAAGTGACTTTAAATAGATTAATATATGGGTTAATTAGAGCAGGTGTTAATTAACTACCTGTGCTGCTTCAATCTCAGAATCTTGCTTTTCAATATCCATAGATGTTGGTTTTAACATACACACAAACATTAGATCTGACTTGCTAAAGAATGATTTGTGACTTTGCCTGTAATTGATTAATATATAAAAGTAAGATTAAAGAATTAAAAAGTTTTTTTTTAAAAAAGAAATGTTTAGTGCGCTTTTTACCTGAATGCAAGGACTTCCATGAATTCTGTATCAATCTGGAGATTGAAAAAAAAAACAGTTATTAGATAAAATTATATTATTTAATATTATTGTTTCACTTGATATGAATGCTACAGTCCAGAATACATACTCCAGCCTCTTCTTTCACTTCCCTGATGGCAGCTGCACTTATATCTTCACCCTGTAAATAAAATAAAAATAATGGAATGTAAGTAGGAATGTTTAATTAATGGGCTAAAACAGGATCCGGCCCGGCCCGTCTCGAACCGATCCAAGAAACAGAAATAACTGAACCGAAACCAGACCAGTCTAAACTTTTTGATCCCGACCAAATACACACTTAGGTTAGAAAGTCATTTCAATTTTCAAGTATGAAAATCAAAAGGAAAAAAAAAGAAAAAATAAAAACTAAAGTTACAGTTCAGTATGGGCTTTGAAAGAAAGAAAACCCAAAAACCGGTTTTAGAAAGTTTAGAACCGAGAACCAAACTGAATATAGTCCCATTTTGGTCCTTCAGTTTTGTTGGACCAATTTAAACCAATTCGCGTCCAAACTATACTGTAAACCTAATATAGTCTCAGTATGGTTTCGTTTAGTTTGGTTCCTTGGTTAATTAGTACACTTATTTGAATGATTTTTGCACACCCCTAAATGCTATCTAAGCTTCTAATGCTCACTGAAAAAAAAAACAAAAAAGTGAAATATTAATGAAAAAAGTATTGTACATACCTCTTCAACTGTACCAGTTGGCAATTTCCAGACCCCTGTTCCTTTAAATGCTCCACTTTTCTCTTGCACCACAAGAACCTACAACAATACAACAAATAACTTCATATCACAGAAATAGTATACTTTTATTATCTACAAATCAAACTTCGAGTAAAGTGGTTAAGAGGTGTTGATGGAGAAAGCTAACCTCCCCTTTACTGTTTACAACAAAAGAAGCAACACCAACTCGATGCGAAGCATTCGGTGGGAGAGTATGACTAGTTTCAGGAATCCAATACACAAGCATAACATATGTTGGTTCAGCATGATGGTACCAAAATCCTTCCTAAACAAGTCAACAAAAACATCAAAAGTCAAACATTTTGTATTGAATCTAAAAGTCAACATTCAATCCTTATAATGCAGCATAGTTTATATACCTTTACTGCAGGCTTAACAAGATTCACAAGTTCAAGGGACAACTTAAGCCACACACCCTTCTTTCCCTGTAAATTATATAAAAATTCAGACTTTCAATTGAATAAATATAATATCCTATGATCTGTCTAGATTAGAAAACACATTAGACTTACTTGGAAGACTTACGATTATTTAAAGGGAAAACTTCACAGAAGAGTAAGCAATTTTTAATAGCGTTCCAATTAGGTTACTCATATTTTTATTTGTTTTAATCATGTCATTAAAGTTTTAAAAATGTTTCAATTGGATCACTAATACTTTTATTTGATCCGATCAGGTCATTAAAATTTTAGAAGTGTTATAATCAGGTCAATTATTTTTTCAAATTGTTTTAAATAATTCACAAAATTTTTAATTAATTTAATTTTTTTATAAATATTGTTAATTTTTTAAAAAACTTTAATTTATTTTAATTTTTTGCAACTTATGAATGACTTAATTAGAACAATCCTAAAACTTTAGTGATCAGATTAGGACAAAAATTTTACAAGTGACCTGATTGAAACAAAAAACTTTATTAGTGTCCTTATTAGAACAATTTTAAAACTTGATTACTATTTCACAAAGTTATCCCTTATTTAAATTACCTGTCGTCTCCATTGGGATATCGACGTTCGAAGTAAAGTGGTGAAAACATTTTCATCCATGTCATCTTTAATGTTTATAGTGACTCCTTCATAAGCATCAAAAGAGGCATCAAGCATATCAACATGATCAACTTCATATGCTAAATCCTTTGATGAATTTTCCATGTTCATTGCCATACTTGTTGCAGATCTTGTTTGGAATGCAACTCTGGCTTTAACCTTTACTCTTGAACAAGCTGAGATAGAAATACAGCTTTATTGACTGTGTTATTTTGGTAGGTGATTAATTGATTATACATACAAGTTTGTATCTAACTGGCATAGAAGATGTAATTGTTCAGGGGTATTTAATGGGTCACGTTTGCAAGTCAAACGTCACATGAACTTGAATATTTGACACGAATATGAAAATCATGCCAGACGTATGAACTCAAACATAACACACAAGTTTTCACGGGTTGACACGAACAAGCCCGATTAAACCGAAACTGAAAAATCATGTTAGGTTCGTAATTTCGTATAGTATCATGCACACTCTAGTAATTAAGGTTGTGTCTAATCAAGTAATTTAAAGGTTTGTTAAGAGATTATCAACTTGTACCTTTAGAAATATCAGATGTAGAAGATGAATTGAAAGAACAAAGCTTTCTATCAATTGAGTTAAATTCTGCAGCTGTAGAGAATGATGATTGTAAGATCTTCTTTCGACCACCAATGATTCTGCTGGTATATAACTTTCTGAAAACTAACCTATGCATATATTCAACAATTTATAGCTTCAATCTTCTAAAAAGATATGATTAAAGAATTTAGCGGGAAAGAACGTTTCAGGTTACGAAGCAATGTCGTAGAAAATACCCCATTTGCCTCATATAGAAATTTAAACAAACAGTTGGCGTGCATTCAACTCTATGTACCCAACTGCCCAAAGGGGTCAAAGACTCAAAGTAGTGGTCTAATCTTTGGATATTATATTATTATATATTCATATTGATGATTCTTGATTATTATAATGTCATGACGCGGAAAAATCAAGAAATTTACTGTAAATCTGTGAGCAACTGCTGCAGGCGTATTAAATTGCTCGTAATTCTCACCGATGACAATGAAGATGATGATGAAGAATAAAAATTTGTTTATAAGTGCTTCGCGCCAATCAATTGATTTCAAATGAAGATGCGATTGTCAAGTAAGAAAGACAAAGTCAAACTTTGACTTTATCACTGTTCTTGAAGTATTCGACGCGTTTGGGGTTTCTTCAACGATCGTATAATGCTTTTTTCTTTTTCTGCCGTTTTGGTCTTCTAAACAAGTAATTGATTATTCTTTTATTTTTCTTTTACAAAGTGTTTTGTTTTTGAACTTTTGAGCATATTGCCGTTTATAGTTTATGTTCGTATCAACTTCTAGGTTTCTTCTTGAAGCAATAAATTTTAGAAATCATCTTTTTTGATCTTTCTTTCAAATGTTGTAACATATTTGTGAAGTGTAAAGCTAAATCCTAGCAAAGGTTTCTTCCGAAGATAGTGTTTTCTTCCGAAGCTTATAGTTTATTCTTCGGAAGAAATAGTGGAGCGGAGGATTTCTTCCGAAGTTTATGTTGTAACATTCGGAAGAATTAGTGCAGGGGTTATTTTGTCATTTCTTGATAGTTGTAGGTTATCTCTATTATTTGTTCCTCTTCTTAAGTACGGGGGTTTAAATGTCATTTGTAAATCCTAGTTAGTTAGAAGGTAGTTGACCGAGGTGTATAAATTCTGAGATGGGAAACAGTGCTGAATAATCTTTTCAACGTTCATAGTTCTCTTGTATCATATTCGATTAGTAATCAAGTTCTATTTTCTTTTCTTTGTTCATCGAATTGTATTCTTTCTGGTGTGATTTCTTTCACAATATTATATCTTTTCACTTAATAACAAACGTTTACTTTTGTTGATGTGTGTCCATCATGGTTTTCAGGCTCCGATCGGTTTGGCTAATTCGACCGGTCCGAACGGGAATCAGAGCGGGGGGGGGGGGGGGGGGGGGGAATCCGAGCAGTCTTCGTTCGTTTTCGATGGGTTCGACGCGTCGATTCGTCCCGGTTCGGTGGTTGGACCGGGAACCGGTTCGGGGTTTGGACTGGTTTCATGTTTTAATTGTTTTTTTTTTAATTTTAATGGGTTTAACAGGTGAGTTGAACGAAAAATAGGAGTGTTGGATATTGGATTATTAAAAAAATTATTCATAACTATAAAATACATGTATAAAATGTTTAAATTGAATCATATATATAATTACATATAATATCATATATATACATAATTATAACGTTATCCGGTTTTTAAATCTGATCCGACCAACGGACCGTAAGACATCCGGTTCGTTATCCAAACCGGTTCTAAAAATATTACTAACCATCATATGACCTCACGGATGGTCGGTTATTTTTTATATGCTTTACTACATGTTGATTGTTTATTTAATGGATCAATATGTTTATTAATATATTATTTTGTGTAAGGTTGAATGTGAAAACTATTGGTACACAACAAGCAGGTTGTTGGGTTTGGTATACAAAAGCCAAAAGAGATTTTTGTCAAACCAGTTCCTATTTTAAACTAATTCTTGAGGTGGGTTTGGCCGGTTTGAAAACTGGGTTCGGAAGAGATTTTGACCGGTTCAGTTACGATTTATACGTTCAATCCAGTTTCAACCTATAGGGTTACGATCTAAACCTAAATGGATAAGCTCTAGCCGGTTCTTGTCAACTCGGTTTCTGGTTTAGGTTCAAAACCTGTTCGGATTCCGGAACTTTTTTTTTCAATACTAGTGGAAAGTAGCTTCAAGAAAGTAAAACTAATATGGGCTACCAAGTGAGCTTCAAATCAAATGGGCCACTTTTAAAACTAATATGGGCTACCAAGTGGGCTTCAAATTTAACAATCAAAAACAATAATTGAATAGAAGCAATTGCGCTGTGTTCCGAGTCCCATGTAAGGAGAGAAAAGAAAAGAAATAAAATGAAAGAACAAATAGTTGTGTTCCAGAGTTTTTTTGAATGGAAGAAAATGAAAGATTTTTAGAAATTCATGTTCCCGAGTTTACTTAAGGAGGGAAAATAAAGGAAATGGAAGGAAAAAGAATGCTAAAAACAATCCTTCCAAAATGAAAGGAAATGAAGAGAAAGGAAAAAGAAAGAAAAAAAGAGAAGAGAAGAGAAAAGAAGAGAAGAGAAAGGAAAAGAAAAGAAAGTGTTTCCTTTCTTTTCTTTCGTTAAGTAAACTCGGGACAACACAGCGTTAGTAACAGTTTGTTGAGGGTTCCACAATCGGCAGTGTTTGGCTGGGTACGGTTCATGAGAGCAGCCCTTGGCTACTGTCTTGAGCCGAGAGAAAGCAAGCAGGGATGGTCTTCTTAGTCATCGGCTGAGAATTAAGAAAGTCGTCTAGTAGCAATGATGTGGACGAGCAATAGGAACCAACACATTTTCTTTTGTTTGGTTCATAACTAGACGGGTATTGCGTTAAAGTTACCCAACGGATATGAAATATGATTTCATATGTAGATATGAGATTGAGATTAAAAAAACTCGTTTCATACATGACTATTGGCTTCCATAACATAAAAGCTTTAAACATGTATAAGTGGTATGTACTTTTATATGGGTTGTTTCACTAGATACCTAAATATTTTAAGTAAAGTTAAGAACTAATTAAAATCTAAAACTCTAATTTAGTAATTTAAAGAATATACGATTTTTTAATCAGGGTATATTCTAAGTTTTAAAAACGTATTTATTAAAAAAATCCCGTATGCTTTTATGGATTTTAGATTACGAATTTGTTGACCGTAAATGTTTTGGAAATTTATGAAATCTCTGGAACATTTTAGATTACAAACTTTCTGAATTTATCTACTTAAAGTAAAATGATTTAAATTTTGGTAAGTTTTAAAGTTTCTAGAATAACTTTTGCTCGTCGTGCTTCTCATTATTTATTTGTTTATATATATGGTTAAAAAGAATTATTTTATATCACACGTTATAGATGTAGAGATGAAATTTAGATTCATCATCCATCTGAATTTTACTAAATTTATAATATGTGTGGCCCACAAATAATATTATAGTTCTTATTCATGATTTTCCCTGTATACATATATTGTGCATTACATAAACTTTCCCCATATATGCATAGATGTGTGTACATGGAACTCTTTTAGATCCGTATATTTCGTACTTATGAAGTATGATAGATACCTAATTTCAGTACTTGTCTATACTAAATAAACAACTTCTTAAAAGTAAAACATGTTATGTCTCTTTCAAAAAGTCGACTTGTTATAGTTAAAGCTCGTATACGACTTTAGCATTGTATAGATGGTGTAAAAAAACAATGTTTTGAGAACTGGATCAGATGGTGAACCAACCACCTTAATGTTTTACCGGTCCATTGGTCTAATCAATCAAACCAGATTTAAAAACCAAATGATATCATAAATTATACAAATATTAAAATATTTAATAGCATATAATTTATAACAATATGTAGTTAATTTTTATGTGAATTTTCAATTTTAGAAAATATTAATAATTACTTAAATAGAATATGGATTCCAAAATACTGAACTAATCGGAAAAATAAGATTTTATAGGAAAAATTCTATAAAAACTTAAAAAAATGAAATCTGGTCTGACAACCTGATTCGTCGATTTGACCGGTAGCCGGTTGTTCAAGTGAAAACGTTAAAACATGCATAACTGGATCGATCCTATATATATAACTTTTTGGTCTGAACATTTCAGTTCTGAAAATACTTATTATAAACATAGGGTATGAACAAATATAAAAATAAAAAACTGATAATAAAATAACAAGAATATTATCTTTCACAAAATAAACTCATTGTACAAAAATAAAAAATGCATGCACGTGGTCATGCTTTTTGAAAACAAATCAAATCATAACCTAACCATTGTAAAATATTGTTAGGGACCGTTAGACTAAAGATGTACTTGAGGTCGACACCAGGCAACATGGTCCAACCATTACCAAGTATATTGAGTCATAGGTGATGGGCCACGATCCATAGTTTAGTTGGTGATATAAAGTACGAACATTTATTTCGCCGTTAAGTTTCTCACATGGCTTGTTATTAAACGTAGACCACGCGTTCATCTAAGATATTACGTTATCATAAAACAAGCGACAATAGTTACGCCTATGATCAAATATTATTATAAATAGAAACATTAATCTACAAGGTTTAAATATTTTGGGGTATTGGTTTTTTCTGCTGAAACAGATTTGTGAATCAATGAGAAAGAATTTCATTCGTGAATTGCGGCTCAATATAGTGAATCAAATTTAGTTTTAACTCCTTCAAGTGATCAAGAATGACAAAAGATCACTTAGATGAACCTCAACATATTGTTATAACTTTCTTTATGATGTATGGAAATTTCATTTAGGCATGATTTCTAGAAATTGAAGTTGTTCGAGACATATATAAGCTTACAATAATCACTATGATGATTAGAACATGTTAGAATTCATCAATTCTTACTATATAGTTCAATCAAGAATTTGTTCATTTGTCTTGGTGGGTTTTGACCTATAATGGAATTTTGTATAAATTTGTCTTGTGACAATCACAAACCGACAGAAGAGAATAGTTATTAAAACTTAGGTGCTGTTTGACAACATTTTAACAGTCTCTTAATGGTTCAGATGTCTAAATGGTCCAGTACTTAATGGTTCAGACTGTTTGTTTCGTGAGCAAATGTCTGAATGGTTTAGACATTTGTCTCTGAATGGTTAAGCATTATATCAATACTAAATGGTTAAGAGGTCTAATCTGAATGGTTTAGACTTCTTATCTGAAGTGGTCAGACATTTGACTTTAAATAGTTAAGCGATATACTAGCTCTTAATGGTTTACACCTCTTAATGGTTTAACACTTAATGGTTCGGAGCTCTTATTGGTTCAGCACTTAATCATTCAGAAGTTGTCAAATAACCTTATTTAAATTATACTAACATGCTTAATTGCAAAAGTGAATTTTGATTAAAAGAATCCAAAATAGTGATTTGATGAACCAATTTACCAAATTGACAAAAGATGATTGCATGTAAATGTTGTTCGTGTTACTGCTGGATGGTAGATGCTATTGCTCGTAAGAAAAATTTCTTTGTAGTTAAGATTAGGAATAGAGTCTCATTGGTTGTTCAAAAAATATATGAATATGAATGTGTTTGGAATTACAAATTGTCATGGGAAGTGATCAAATTCAATTTGGTTTGGATTAAAAATTTGTCAAATACGGTTGACATTCATACCTAAATTGTTGCATATGATCATTGATCAAATGCACGTCTACCTTAGAATTAGAGTATGTAGACTGACTTGGTGTTAATATTGGTAAAGTTGGTCGATAGATGATTTTATTATTGTTTTTTTCTCAAACAAACATATTAATTGGGTTGGTTTGACTTTTAGACAGTCAACTATGTTTATAAGAGGATTTTTCAGTTAAAGGGTTCTAAATAGGCACATGCTTGTGAAGATAACTACGGATAAGTTTACTTAGGTTTTAAATTTTTATGTGGTCAACCAATAAAGCGAGTTAGACTTCTACATAAAATATATATATATATGCCTGTATAGATATGAACACGCTTAATTCGAATACGTTATGCTATATGTGATATATGATAACTGATATCATAAAAGCAAACATACTTTCAATAGGTCTTGCATTGAGGTAAATGAACCTTGCTCAAGTATTTTAACCTGATGAGGTTTAAATGAAGTAAATTGACATATCTCATCAAGTTTATGATACTTAGATCGTCTGACAGGCTATCACGACTAATGACATGAGCCAGGTGGCATCATCTTTAGACGTGGAGACATGGTCCACTACAGTAAGGTACTAGCGTGAGAGAGGTTACGAGACACACACATAACATTAAATAATAAATTAAAAATTAATAAACGATGGAATGATTAATGATGGGATTGAAAATTATATTTTTTTGTTTTATGGTAGAGTTGTGGAGTATGATTTAACACTAAGTATTGATGAAAAATGAAATGTATATTTGATAATCTTATAACTTATGTTAATGAATGTCTCAAATCATTTAAAGACTTGACCTTGATTTGCAAATTTGAAATATTAAAAATTAATTTATGGTTTTCTGATAGGGTTATGGAGCATAATTTGACACTAAGTATTGATAAAATATGAAATGTATATATGAGAACATTATAATCTATGTTAATGAATGTCACACCCCCGCTAATAGCGGAAACACGAGGAATGTGAGCTAGACGGGATCGTCATAACACATGGTATATGATAGAGTAGCAATAAAAATATGATGACAAGCGTGTCATGACGACACCCGTACACAAATGGAGACTTGTGTCGTGTATAATCAAGTTCACGACAGCATAGCCATAAGCACAACATATTGATCACATAAGCATTAAGGACAACTTGTAATGTAAATTCCCACAACTCGGGAACAAGTATACAAAAGGCCATGTTCAAGTTTTACAAAAGTAATAATCACAAAATGCATCCTAGGGTCTCCTCTAAAGGCAGCACTCCTACATCTTCAACTACCTTGTTCACCTGAAAAGAAATGCTCAAAACGGTCAACATAATTGTTGGTGAGCTTCGCAGGTTTTAAGTAATAAAAGATATTAAGATGAAACCAGTAAGTTTAATAAAAGCCACCGCAGCTATACTTAAGTATAGGCGGTTGTACTAGTTATAAGTGGCTACAACCAAACCTAATGTTCGGTTCCTCACGGGAATTGATGGCTGTAAAGAAAAATATATATCCTCAAGGCATAATTAGTTTAATAAGACGCAGCAAGATCCACACAGCGCATACGTATAGTGTATAACCAAACCAGTCCTTAGGTCCCATTACCGGGATTAATGGTTATATAATAAGGTTTTTCATAGTGAATTGAGTTTAACATGACGTAGCAAGATCCACACAGCGCATACGTATAGGTTACAACCAAACCAATCTTTAGGTCCCAAATTCCGGGATTAATGGTTGTAATGGACGATCGGCTTAGAAGAACCACAAAGAAGAACCACACAGCCGACAGCATCCAAGGTCAATAGCATTCACAAGTAGCATCAAACAACACATAACATCAATTAGTAGCACATAGTAAGGCGTTGCCACTAAGTAATATACATAGTGGTAACATAGATCAAGTACATACAGCAGCAATCACAGGATAAACAAGATAGGTTACTCATAGAGGTAGCAGTCAACTTCCACTAGGGAAGGTGCCTGAAATCAAATTATATAGGTGAGCATTCTTTTCCCCCAAGTTGAAAATATTTAAAAAGGTTTTATAAGAGTAAAAAGGGGCCACAAAACTCACTGAACAGATGATAGGCACGTGTGATAAATATTCCTAACGGTAGGATGCTATGAACAGTCAAACACCTATTGACAGTTACTGACAAGCATTAATAACGAGTATAAAGCATAAGATGATATCAATAGGCTCGGGCAGTTTCGGTTCGGTCGTGGGTGGTACACACACAAGCAGACATACACATCTCAGACTAGGTTATTTTAAATAGTATGTGCCTGTTGATAGCGTTGACTTTAATCTTTGTGGTCAAGCTATGAAACTTTATTAATGTTACCTTATCGTCGTAAGATCTCCGAAAAGGGGATCCACACACACACACACGCACACACTATCATCAGTCACACAACAGAACTGGACGCACGACTCAATCCTTCCTTCGTACGAATGGACCTTCAGTCGTACGAATCAGCTTCATTCGTACGATTGAACCTTCATTCATGCGACTAAGCATTCAGTCGTACCATGCAAGACCCAATCATACGACTCAACCCCCATACACACGATTGAACCTTCATTCGCACGAATCAGCTTCATTCGTGCGATTGAACTTTCATTCGTGCGACTGGACTTTCAGTCGTACGACTCACGCACAATCGCACACAATCTCATTCGCACTGACTCAATCGCACGCACACTCACTCGCACAGACTCATTCGTACACACATTCATTCGCACAGACTCATTCGCATGACTCAGTCGTGTGATTTGCCCAACCGCACGGCTCAGTCGCACGACGCACTCATACGCCGAACCCAGTCGCACGACGCACCCCAGTCGCACGGTTCAGTCGGCCGAATGGCCCAGTCGCCCTGCACAGCAGATCGCGACTGCTGAGACTTCGAGCAGCGTCCAGCTGCTCCGGGCGTGGGTTTTACACACCAAGAACCTCCAGAACCCATATCCTAACATGTCTAGACAAGAAGCACACTAAAAAACACAACATGCAAGCCCACACGACCTCATGTGCTCAGATGAACCCGAGCACCCGAAACCCTAGAAAACGCAGCAGCTAAATCGAGCAATAAACGGGTCAAACGAGGCTATCTACCTGCTAAGAGCGAGTATTCATGATGATAACCAAGATTTGATGGCGAAAACGCAACAAACGTGATGAATTTTGGTGCTAGATTGGTGTAGAAATGGGGAAGAAGAAGAATAACGATGGGGATGAAGAAAAATGGTGAAAATGGCTGGGAAGAGGGTATTTATACCCAGCCTAGTTTGGCAATTTGTCAAGTTTAGTCCCTGCAATTAGCCCCGAGTTCCTAAATTTTTGTTTCGGTTGGAAACGTTATTTATTAGTCTTCTTTTATTAATGATAAAATGTTGTTAATGATATTTATAATTTAAAAATGGTTTTAATCGTGTCATTATGTTCTTATAAAAACGGTGCATTTAATGATAACGGGGCAAATCTTAGAAAAAAACGTCTTAAGATAACGACAAGTCAAGCAACGATAGCACGCATATAAGGATAACTAAGCAAAGCAAATATGGTACCCACGTAGATGGTTTATCAAAATGAGGAATGACTGATAACAAAGGTTAATCGAACACGTTAAATGACGGACCTTCGGTGACGGATGTCACAGTATCCCCCAGTTGAGGGAATTTCGTCAGACGAAATTCAACTGGTGCTAGGTCTAAGGGTGTCATCCTCGAATAGGTGTGGATATTTGAGTCTCATCTGATCTTCACGTTCCCATGTGAACTCTGGCCCTCGTTTGGAATTCCATCTCACACGAACAATAGGTATCTTGCTGCGCCTCAACCTTTTGACCTTTCGGTCCATGACCTCAATAGGTTCCTCCAAAAAATGGAGGCTTTCATCAATCTTGATGTCCTCAACAGGTCCGTGAAGTGATTCGTCAGCTAGACACTTCTTGAGGTTCGATACATGGAAAGTATCATGTACACTGTTAAGCTCTTGTGGCAACCGTAATCGGTACGCCACCGGACCGATTCTTTCTGTGATCTCGAATGGTCCAACATATCTTGGGGCCAACTTCCCTTTCTTTCCAAACCGTACGACCCCTTTCCACGGAGAGACCTTAAGCAACACTCGATCCCTAACGTTAAACTCTAGTGGCTTCCGACGGTTGTCGGCATAGCTCTTTTGGCGGTCTCTAGCAGCTTTGAGTCTGTCTTTGATTTGGAAGATCTTATCGGTGGTTTCTTGAATGATTTCGGGACCTGTTAGCTGGCTTTCACCAACCTCGGCCTAACATACAGGCGATCTACATTTCCGTCCATACAATGCTTCAAATGGAGCGCATACAATGCTTGTATGGTAGCTGTTGTTGTAAGAGAACTCAATCAATGGTAAATGAGTGTCCCAGCTACCACCAAAATCGATTACGCAAGCTCTAAGCATGTCTTCCAATGTTTGTATAGTTCGTTCACTTTGGCCATCTGTTTGTGGGTGATAGGCAGTACTCATGTCTAATCGAGTGCCCATCGCTTTCTGTAACGTCTGCCAAAATCGTGAAGTGAATCGACTGTCTCGGTCGGATATGATTGACACTGGCACCCCGTGCCGTGTCACGACCTCTTTGATGTATACCCTTGCTAACTTATCCATCTTATAGTCTTCTCGGATAGGCAAGAAGTGAGCGGATTTTGTCATTCGATCCACCACGACCCATATCGTGTCGTGTCCGCTTGGCGTTCTCGGGAGTTTGGTGATAAAATCCATAGTGATGTTCTCCCATTTCCACTCGGGAATTTCAAGTTGTTGCAATAATCCTGATGGTTTCTGGTGTTCAGCTAGGGCTGTTCACGAACCGAACCGAACCGAACGCAGCTCCGCTCGAACTCGGTTCGGTTTCAAACCGAGCGGCTCGGTTCGGTTCGGATTTACAAATTCGAGCGCAAACTTCATGCTCGAACTCGGTTCGGTTTTAAACCGAGCGCTCGGTTTCGTTCGGTTTTGCTCGGTTTTGTGTTAGAATTTAAAATAAAAGTAATAATTCATTCAAGTTTTAACATTCAAGTTCCAACCCAAAGTTAACAAAGTAACAAATAAAACATACAAAACAAGCTCAACAAAATAGAAATCCAACTATCCAATACATAAAGTTTTAACTTTTAACTCAAACTCTAATCAATCACCATAAAACCCAAGTCCACCACCTCAAAATAGAAATCCATCGTATCGGCTTTTATTCTCTAATCATCGGCATCCAACAATCTTGCATTTACGCTAATCAACCTAATTCAAAGTTTAAAGAAGCATGAAGTTAATTCAAAAGATACAAATGTATTAATTCCATATATTAGTACACATTAAAAAACTATAAATATGTAAATATAAAATATACCTTCTTCTTTTGTTAGTTGTTGTCACACTCGTTAGGAACCAACATCTCAATTTCCAAATTTTCTTCTTCTTTTGCAGATTGCTACATATAAAAAATTATACATGTTAGTACATAAAGTGTAAACATTACAAAAAAACTAAAAAATATAAATATTAACTTACTTCCAATGTTTTTATGGTTGTTTTTTAGATGGATCTTAACCAATCACCTCCACAAACGAGTATTTCCACCATATCCTTTGATAGAGAGCTTCGATAATCGTCTAATATACGTCCCCCGTCACTAAAGGCTGATTCGGAAGCCACTGTTGTGATTGGAATGCCAAAAATATCCTTTGCCATCTTACTTAAAACAGGAAACTTAGTTGAATATTGACTCCACCATGTCAACAAATCAAACTGTGACTCTAAACAAGTATAATTAGGCTCTTCTAAGTACACCTCAAGTTCAGTTTTTTGTACATTTTCAACGGGCCTAGATTTCAGAAAAGCAAAAAAATCATCTCCATGCACCGCTTGATTGTTTGATGTTGAAGTTGTTGAACTATTTGTGGCAGCCTTGGATGCTTTAAACGAGTTGAAATACTTTTGAAAAAGAGATTTTAACTTACTAGTCACATCTTCTACTCGTATAGCACATTCATCTTTTGAATACAACCTCTCAAAAGTCCACTCAACGGACATCAACTTAAAACGAGGATCTAAAATAGATGCAATAGACATAAGTACTCCAATTTCCCCCCAATATTTTTCAAATTTTTCATACATAGATACACTCATGCTAGCCAAGAAAGTATCATCTGATATGAAAGCATTATATATCTCTTTCTTTACTTTGTATATCTCAGTAAGAAACAAGTTTGAAGTCGGGTATGATGTACCTGAAAACATATTAGTAGCTTTCAAAAAAACTTCAAGTAGCTTGGAAACCCTTTCTGCTCGAGACCATTCCTCATTTATGGGGCACCATATAAAGTTAGAATCTCTTAATGCATAACCCTGAATAGCTTGTTTATAATGAATAGCAGATTCAAGCATTCGATGTGTTGAGTTCCGCCGAGTTTTTACATCGGTGCATAGAGACCGACGAGTGGAAATACCAAGAGTAATCGCTATTTCACCAAATTTCAATAAACGACCAGAAGACTTTCTCAAATACTTTACACCTTCTCTAATTTTTGAAAGACGTGATTCAATAGTTCCTAACCCATCTTGCACTACCAAATTTAAGATATGAGCACAACATCTAACATGAAAAAACAACCTCTCAAAATGTAATTTTCCTTTTAACTCAAAGTTATTTCTTAAAATAGTGGCTGCCCTATCATTGTTGGATGCATTGTCAAGGGTAATTGTGGCTATCTTGTCTTGAATGCCCCATTTAATAAGGCATTCTAAGATACCATCTGATATGACCTCACCACTATGGGGTGGTACAAGTTCATTGAAACCAATTATACATTTTTGCATTTTCCAATCAGAATCAATGAAATGAGCCGTTAAACACATGTACCCAATAGTTTGGTTTGAGGTCCAACAATCACTTGTAAGTGATATCATATCAACTTTTTTCAAAAATTTTCTTATCCTTTCTTTTTCTACATCCACCACTTTGACACAATCTCTTGTAATTGTTGACCTACTTACTTTTTGATATAAGGGATTGTTATACTTCATTAACTGATTAAACCAATGATATTCTACAATTGAGAAAGGTAACTCATGAGCTATGATCATTTTTGCAATAATCTCCCTACATTTCATTGGATTGTAACCCCCACTTGAATCAAAACTCGTGAAAACCTTATTGTTATCACTGGCACTTGACTCAAAATTAATGAAACCCTTATTATTACCTTTCAATCTTTGGAATAATGCACACTCATTGAGATGTCTCTTAAGACTTGATGTTGTGCCCGAGGTATGTGCTACGTAGCTATGCTTGCAATGGATGCATTGTTTTTTTTAACCATTTTTCCTTTATACATCCCTTCAATGTCTACAAAATGTTCATGTGCTTCAGAACTATTCTTTCGCTTACCCTTTGCTGCACCATCTTTAGTTGTGTTGTCCTTGCTTTTCAATTCATCAACTAACTCCACACTCTCACCATCATTTAGCTCAACATTAGGACCCTCGATTCCATTTGATTCTTTACGAGAAGACATTCTACAAAACAAAACATATATTAAGTTTAATATGAACTAATAACCAATCAACAAACTAAAACAGCCCACCAAAATTAAGTTTAAACAGCCCTACAAAGTAGAATCAAGCTAAGTTTAGCTACTGCAAATCAAGTTTAGCTACTGCAAATCAACCCACCAAAATTAAGAAGACATTCTACATATATTAAGTTTAGCTACTGCAAATCAACCCACCAAAATCTTTAAACAGCCCTACAAAGTAGAATCAAGCTAAGTTACTATTTAGCTACTGCTATAGAACATATCTTTAATCAACCCACCAAAATCAAACTAGTCATAATAATCAAGCTGCAAACCTACTGAAAACCAAAAAACTATAGAACAAGAGGATATACCTACTGCTAACGGCTGTTGTCTGCGTGGAACCGATTGAGGCAGGGATGGAGGCGTGGAACCGATTGAGGCAGGAGGCCGGAGCTGGAGGCCGGAGCTGGAGGCGGTGGAGGGTGGCGTGGTCTGCGTGGAACCGATTGAGGCAGGCGGCGTGGATGGAGCGATGGTCCGATGGAGGCAGGAGGTGTGGAACTGTGGATGGAGCGATGGTCCGATGGAGGCAGGAGGTGTGGAACCGATTGAGGCAGGAGCGATGGTAGGGTTGTTTTGATTGAGGCAGGACTCAGGAGGCGTGGATGGAGCCCTATCCGATGGAGGCTGCCTCTTAAGTCTTAGGGTTGTTTTGATTTTGAATGTGAGTTAGAGAATTAGGGTTTTAGTAATTGGGTTCCTTTCACTTTTGACTAGAAAATAAAATATATATAATTGATAAATAACTTTTTAAATTAACATATATAAAATATATAAAAACTAAACTAAAAAATAATTCGAGCGAAACCGAGCGAGCGACGAGCAAGCGTACCTATGCTCGTGCTCGGTTCGTTTTCAAACCGAACCGAGCCGCTCGGTTCGTTTACAACCGAGAGGAAAATCGAACGAGCAAAATTCCGAGCATTTTTCGAACGAGTTCGAGCGAGTTTCGAGCGTCGAGCTTTTTGAACAGCCCGTTCAGCCTTGACCTTTGAACAAGTCAAGCATTTGCTCACATATATAGCAACATCTTTCTTCATGCCTGGCCACCAGTACAGCTCTTTCAGATCGTGGTACATCTTGTCTGCACCAGGATGAATAGAGTATCGAGTCTTGTGTGCTTCATCCAAGACTAATGTACGTACACCTCCCCATCTGGGGACCTATATACGATCCACGAAGTAATACACGCCGTCATCCTTGCGACTCATTTGTTTATCCATCCCTCGGAATTCTTCTCCCGCAAGGTTCTCTTCTTTCAAAGCCTTACTTTGCGTAATTTGAATCTGAGCCTTTAGATTGGTTTGAATAGTCAATCCTAGCGCTCGAGCACGTAATGGTTTCACGCGTTCTTTGCGGCTTAAAGCATCAGCCACCACGTTAGCTTTCCCCGGATGATACCGGATTTCACAATCGTAGTCGCTAAGTAGCTCTACCCAGCATCGTTGTCGCATGTTAAGTTCTTTCTGATTCATGATGTGTTGAAGGCTCTTATGGTCCGTGTAAATGATGCATTTGGTTCCATATAGATAATGCCTCCATAACTTGAGTGCAAATACTACAGCGCCCAACTCCAAGTCATGAGTTGTGTAGTTCTTTTCATGCACCTTTAGTTGTCGCGATGCATAGGCAATTACCTTATCTTTCTGCATTAGTACACAGCCCAAACCTTGATGTGAAGCATCACAGTACACCACAAAATCATCGTTTCCGTCTGGGAGGGACAATATCGGTGCGTTGCACTACTTCTCCTTCAATGCTTGGAACGCCTGTTCTTGTGCTTTCCCCCAATCGAACTTCTTGTATTTCTGAGTCAACAAAGTTAACGGTTGGGCAATCTTTGAGAAATTCGCAATGAAGCGACGATAGTATCCAGCCAATCCTAAGAACTGCCGTATCTCTGAAGGTGTCTGGGGTGTATCCCATTTCTTCACAGCTTCAATCTTACCGGGGTCCACATGAATTCCATTTTTGTTAACCACATGACCCAAAAACTTCACTTCTCGAAGCCAGAATTCACACTTCGAGAATTTGGCGAAAAGTTTCTCCTCCTTCAACAGTTCTAGAATTGTTTGGAGGTGTTTTTCGTGATCCTCTTTTGAACGGGAGTAGATAAGTATGTCGTCTATGAACACGATCACGAACTTATCAAGATAAGGCTTGCACACCCGATTCATTAAATCCATAAAGACAGCTGGTGCGTTGGTCAACCCAAATGGCATGACCAAGAACTCATAGTGCCCGTAACGAGTTCTAAATGCTGTTTTTAGAATATCGTCCTCGAATACTCTTAGTTGATGTTAACCAGATCGAAGGTCGATCTTAGAGAAATACGAAGCTCCTTGCAACTGATCGAACAGGTCGTTGATTCTGGGAAGAGGATACCGATTTTTCACGGTCAATTTGTTCAATTCCCTGTAGTCGATACACATACGAAATGACCCGTCCTTCTTTTTGACAAATAATACCGGTGCTCCCCACGGTGAATGACTCGGTCGAATGAAACCCTTCTCCAGTAGTTCCTGTAGTTGGCTTGACAACTCTTGCATTTCTGAGGGTGCTAACCGATACGGTGTCTTAGCTATCGGTGTAGCTCCAGGAACCAGCTCTATATAGAATTCCACCTGCCGTGGAGGAGGCAATCCAGACAAATCATCAGGGAACACTTCCAGGTAGTCTCGTACAATCGGAATATCTGCCAATTTCGTCTCCTCTTCCTTCTTCTCTACCACGTGAGCCAGAAAAGTGTAACACTGCTTTCGTAGACCTTGGCGTGCTTTCATGCAGGAGATAAGCTTCAAGTTCTTTCCCGGTCGCTCCCCTTGTATTCTGAGTACTTCCCCGTCTGACATGGGGATCCGCACTACTTTATCTCGGCAAACAATCTCGGCTCCATGCTTAGACAACCAATCCATTCCCACTATTACGTCAAAGCTCCCTAACTCAAAAGGTATCAAATCTATGTTGAAGGCCTGGTTTTCCAATATTAGGGTGCAGTTCTTAATAATTTCCTCTGCCTGTTCAACCCTACCATTTGCCATTTCTACAGAGTAACTAGTTTCTAGTCTACTGGCACTCAAATCAAGCATTTGCACAAACTCAGATGATATAAAACTATTGTCTGCTCCAGTATCAAACAGTATAGATGCGAAGTGGTTATTGAGTAAGTGCGTACCCGTGACAACGTTCGGATCTTGACGGGCATCATTAGCTCCAATGACAAAGGCACGACCCCGTGCAGCATTTCCTTGGTTTCCTTGGCCTTGCGCACCCGCTATGGCCATTATCTGCTGCTGGTTGTTTCCCTGCTGACCCGGTGCCCTATTCAGTCGGGGGCACATGTTTCTGAAGTGGTCGAGGCCTCCACACTCGTAACAAGCCCTGGCATTCCCAGCGGGGTTAACTGCGTTGATGGGTGCCACCAGGTTTGGCGCTACTCTGCAGTCTCTTGCTTGATGCCTCGTGCTTCTGCAGTTCAAACACACCCGGCACGGCGCTGCTGAAGGATGATGGAGATTACATCTGTCACATTTCGGGTGCGGCCCAGCATATTCCCTCTTCCCTTGAGTCACGGCCACAAAGTTTCTGGTCGTTTTGGCCCTCTTATCAGACTTTCCAGTACCAGACCGGCTTGTTTCCCCAGTCTCTTTCCTTTTCTCCGCTCCCCTACCCAATACTCCTGTTCTTATCATCTCGTCAGTGAGAGCGCCAGCTTTCAGAATTGCGCTCTGGATTGTAGGAGGAGCAGCTGCAGTTACCATTGCTCGGATTTGAGGCGCGAGTCCCCAAATGTACCTTTCAATCCTCTTGGATTCCGGAGTGACTAGGTGTGGAACTAGTCTAGCCAGCTCGTGATCGGTCAGTATAAGTTGCGTGCCCTGCCCCCACCATAGCATGATTCCAGAACTCATGCTCAAGCTTCTGCATCTCGTTGAGAGGGCAGTATTCCTCGGTAATCAAGGCTTTGAATTCATCCCAGGTCATCTGCATCGCAGATTCCCTTCCCCTAGCTTGAACCTGGGTGTTCCACCAGGTTAGTGCTCTGCCCTGCAGTGAGCACGTAACATACTTGATCCGCTGGCTGTCGAGGCATTCACTGATGTCGATCACAGCCTCTATTTTCTCAAGCCATCTGATCAGGGCTATCGCCCCACCTTTCCCATCGAAATCCCGGGGCTTACAGGCCACAAATTCCTTATAAGAACAGCCCCGTTTGGCGTTAGCAGCCCCAGTTTCATTGCCTGCTGTACCACCATTTCCGGTCTCCTGATTGCTTTCATTCCCAATCGGGTTCCCAGTATCCTCGTTTTCATTACCACCATCCCCGAGGGGGTGGTTTTGCTGTTGTAGAGCGTCGCTCACCTGAGCTACAATAGTTGGAATCAGGGCAGTCAATTGTTGAGCAATTAAAGCTGCCATATCAGGGTTTCCAGTCCCTTGATTATTGCCAGAAGGGCCTTCATTTGCTATTGGAGGTCTACCCCTACCTCTGCCTCTGCCTCTGCCCCTCGGGGCTTCACTTCCGCTACTATTGCTGCGGGTAGATCTTCGAGGCGGCATGTTCTATTCATACAAGAGGCAACATATAAGCTTTAGTCACCTTAAGATACACAAGTACTTTGCTTATCAAATTCTAATGTTCCGTATTCCAGTCAGTCCAGATCACCATGCAGCCCATTTTAAGCATATTCTCGGTATACCGATGATGTTTATATATAGGGTTCCCCGAAGCGTTCCCACCACACCCACGATGTACCGAGAATGATGCCTAATCCGGTTACATGACGTCCGACCTTCCTTTACATCATATCTATAATAATCCATCAAGTCAACTGAGCCCAAACATGTAATCACGTATAGTCTGGCGGAGGTTGTCTATCTCGCGTCCTTGAAAGGACTCAGACATATCCTCCTCGGGTCGGTCTCAGTATCTGAGGTCAAGCGCAAAGTATGATCTGTGACGATCTTTTCGGGTCTAAATACCCGAATTTGGTTATGATAACTTGGCGCACAGAGGGAACGGAAGATCCAATAGGAAGCATCCCATAGGGGTCGAGCACAAGGGCTTAAGCACAAGGTGAAGATCACATGACGGAAGGGAAATCAAACATGTAAAGAGGAACACATACACGAGATATATAAATGCACACAAGCTTAAGCATGCAAATCTACATGAAGGTTCCTAGGTTATAGTCTAGGTCAAGTGTAATTGCCTAATTCTCTATAACCAATGGCTATGATACTAGTCTGTCACACCCCCGCTAATAGCGGAAACACGGGGAATGTGAGCTAGACGGGATCGTCATAACACATGGTATATGATAGAGTAGCAATAAAAATATGATGACAAGCGTGTCATGACGACACCCGTACACAAATGGAGACTTGTGTCGTGTATAATCAAGTTCATGACAGCATATCCATAAGCACAACATATTGATCACATAAGCATTAAGGACAACTTGTAATGTAAATTCCCACAACTCGGGAACAAGTATACAAAAGGCCATGTCCAAGTTTTACAAGAGTAATAATCACAAAATGCATCCTAGGGTCTCCTCTAAGGGCAGCACTCCTAGATCTTCAACTACCTTGTTCACCTGAAAAGAAATGCTCAAAACGGTCAACATAATTGTTGGTGAGCTTCGCAGGTTTTAAGTAATAAAAGATATTAAGATGAAACCAGTAAGTTTAATAAAAGCCACCGCAGCTATACTTAAGTATAGGCGGTTGTACTAGTTATAAGTGGCTACAGCCAAACCTAATGTTCGGTTCCTCACGGGAATTGATGGTTGTAAAGAAAAATATATATCCTCAAGGCATAATTAGTTTAATAAGACGCAGCAAGATCCACACAGCGCATACGTATAGTGTATAACCAAACCAGTCCTTAGGTCCCATTACCGGGATTAATGGTTATATAAAAAGGTTTTCCATAGTAAATTAAGTTTAACATGACGTAGCAAGATCCACACAGCGCATACGTATAGGTTACAACCAAACCAATCTTTAGGTCCCAAATTCCGGGATTAATGGTTGTAATGGACGATCGGCTTAGAAGAACCACACAGAAGAACCACACAGAAGAACCATACAGCCGAGAGCATCCAAGGTCAATAGCATTCACAGGTAGCATCAAACAACACATAACATCAAGTAGTAGCACATAGTAAGGCGTTACCACTAAGTAATATACATAGTGGTAACATAGCACATAGATCAAGTACATACAGCAGCAATCACAGGATAAACAAGATAGGTTACTCATAGAGGTAGCAGTCAACTTCCACTAGGGAAGGTGCCTGAAATCAAGTTATATAGGTGAGCATTCTTTTCCCCCAAGTTGAAAATATTTAAAAAGGTTTTATAAGAGTAAAAGGGGCCACGAAACTCACTGAACAGATGATAGGCACGTGTGATAAATATTCCCAACGGTAGGATGCTATGAACAGTCAAACACCTATTGACAGTTACTGACAAGCATTAATAACGAGCATAAAGCATAAGATGATATCAATAGGCTCGGGCAGTTTCGGTTCGGTCGTGGGTGGTACACACACAAGCAGACATACACATCTCAGACTAGGTTATTTTAAATAGTATGTGCCTGTTGATAGCGTTGACTTTAATCTTTGTGGTCAAGCTATGACACTTTATTAATGTTACCTTATCGTCGTAAGATCTCCGAAAAGGGGATCCACACACACACACGCACACACTATCATCAGTCACACAACAGAACTGGACGCACGACTCAATCCTTCCTTCGTACGAATGGACCTTCAGTCGCACGAATCAGCTTCATTCGTACGATTGAACCTTCATTCATGCGACTAAGCATTCAGTCGTACCATGCAAGACCCAATCATACGACTCAACCCCCATACACACGATTGAACCTTCATTCGCACGAATCAGCTTCATTCGTACGATTGAACTTTCATTCGTGCGACTGGACTTTTAGTCGTACGATTCACGCACAATCGCACACAATCTCATTCGCACTGACTCAATCGCACGCATACTCACTCGCACAGACTCATTCGCACACACATTCATTCGCACAGACTCATTCGCATGACTCAGTCGTGCGATTTGCCCAACCGCACGGCTCAGTCGCACGACACACTCATACGCCGAACCCAGTCGCACGGTTCAGTCGGCCGAATGGCCCAGTCGCCCTGCACAGCAGATCGCGACTGCTGAGACTTCGAGCAGCGTCCAGCTGCTCCGGGCGTGGGTTTTACACACCAAGAACCTCCAGAACCCATATCCTAACATGTCTAGACAAGAAGCACACTCAAAAACATAACATGCAAGCCCACACGACCTCATGTGCTCAGATGAACCCGAGCACCCGAAACCCTAGAAAACGCAGCAGCTAAATCGAGCAATAAATGGGTCAAACGAGGCTATCTACCTGCTAGGAGCGAGTATTCACGATGATAACCAAGATTTGATGGCGAAAACGCAACAAACGTGATGAATTTTGGTGCTAGATTGGTGTAGAAATGGGGAAGAAGAAGAATAATGATGGGGATGAAGAAAAATGGTGAAAATGGCTGGGAAGAGGGTATTTATACCCAGCCTAGTTTGGTAATTTGTCAAGTTTAGTCCCTGCAATTAGCCCCGAGTTCCTAAATTTTTGTTTCGGTTGGAAACGTTATTTATTAGTCTTGTTTTATTAATGATAAAAAGTTGTTAATGATATTTATAATTTAAAAATGGTTTTAATCGTGTCATTATGTTCTTATAAAAACGGTGCGTTTAATGATAACGGGGCAAATCTTAGAAAAAAACGTCTTAAGATAACGACAAGTCAAGCAACGATAGCACGCATATAAGGATAACTAAGCAAAGCAAATATGGTACCCACGTAGATGGTTTATCAAAATAAGGAATGACTGATAACAAAGGTTAATCGAACACGTTAAATGACGGACCTTCGGTGACGGATGTCACAATGAATGTCTCCAATCATTTGAACACTACAATGAATGTCTCCAATCATTTGAACACTAAGTGTTAACAAAATGTAGCATGTATTTGTAATTAATTCACTTAGCCATTCGTTATTACACTTCTATATAAAGACTAAACGACTAAATTAGAGGCTCTAAACTCATTCATAAGCCATAAATCTACACCAATATTGATCATAATACTAGTTTTTTTTCTTTTTTTACTTAACCTCCCAATATACTTTTATTATCCACCTACACATGTATCTTGTCGGATTTGGACCATCGATCTCTCGAACAAAACCATAAAACTATTAACCTCAACCGCTTGCCGCTCGGATCGTAGCTCAGTGGCAAGATGGAAAAACTATTTGAAGTAAACTCAACTTCAAACCTGATATGATTTAAATTTAATTTACGATGTTTAAAACTACCATCAATTCATGAGTAAGTTTTCCTGAGACGAAATACCAACCATTCATTTCAGTTTTAACACTCCAAACCTAACCAAACAAAAAACACAATAAAAAAGCAAACCCACTATTAAAAAAAAAATCATTCGAGTCATTACAAGCATAAACCATCACCTCATACCGTGCCCAAACCATCACCTCGTACCGTTAAACCGAAACGTTTAAAAATTGTGTAGACATACACATACCTTGGCTTCCGGTCCATTGTTTATTGCATGATGCGAGTTCTCGGTACCCTCAAACACACCCACAAGACCATGGCTTACGAAGAAGAAGATGAAGAAAGACACGTAACACCCAATACAACGATGAATCAATCAATCAATCAAGCTACAACAATGGCGGATTACTCCACCAATCAACATTCACCTACAAACATCGGTCGTCATAAGAACACCTCTACCCCCACCAACATCCGCCATCACCATTTGTCGTTTTGCAGATTCAACACTCGATGAAAATAGTAGTAACAGAAAGTGACAATTCTCCACGCTACTTGTCTTCTACCTCCATGATTCAACCACCTACTCTCTATATCTACGCCTTTCACGCTCTTCATTCCACTACGTTCCATCGGAATCCATCAGATTCATATCATTTGTAAGCTTCATCATCATCATCATCATCATAATCAACATCTTAATCATCATCACCATCGTTTGCATTTCAGTTTTGATTTAGTTTTAGATTCTGTTGTGTAAGATTGGACTGATTGAATCTGTTTAGTTAGTACATGTGAATCGCTATGTTCTTCGCTCGTTGTTTGAATATGTTAATTCGTATGATCCGTATATTTCATTGAACGTCATGGATGGTGATGAATTTGTTTTCAAATAGTTGTGTGTTGAATATGTTGCTTTGATTCGATTTCGATTTGCAAGTTAGGGTTTGCGAATCAATCTTATGAACCGACTGCATTGCAGCTGATTAGCGATTGATTTCGTTTTCATGTGTGCTTGATTGATTTAGTATGTTTTTGGCTTACAGATTTTTAAAATAACAGGTGTGTAGCGTTATAATGGCGGCAATACTGGCTTCTAACAGCTGCTATTGCCGTGATGTGGAATTGGTGAATCAAGGGAGAACAGCAGATAATCTCAGCTTCTCAAAATCGGTTTCTAATCAGAAGCTAGATAGGCGTGAATGTACCTCGAATTCGCCTAAATTTGAGAGATGCCGCAGGTTTCATGTTCAGATGCAGCAGACGGAATCACCCATGACATTTGGCACCAATGGTCGGCCCGCGAAGGTTTATACAAATGGTCAGCCTGTGAAGTTGGGTGCCAATGGGAAGCCAGTGAATTTGGCTACCAATGGTCAGCCCATGAAGTTGGGAAGCAAAGGTCAACCGATCACCATGGTTCCCATCAGTGAGGTGGTGAATATTAAACATAGGTCGGAAAAAGGATCAGGAACAGTGAATGGATCGATACAAGTTGTTAATGGAACAAGTCTTGTTAAGAGAGAAATCACACCACCACTAGTTAAGTCTGTTAAAGTTAAAGAACCTACGGGATTCCAACCTGAAGAATATAGGGTCTTGCCATCGGATGAAAGTTTCAAATGGGCAAATGAAAATTATAACTCAGTACATAGATCAATAGATGTGTGGTCTTTTGTTTTGTTTTTTCACGTTCGAGTTCTACTTGACAATGCAAAGTGGGCATATCTTGGTTCCTTCACAGAAGAAAAACAGGTTTGAATGTCTATATATGAATAATGTTTGGTTTCTGCTATCAGTTTACCAACTTTTGTATGCAAATTTAGAAAAAGAGAAGAAGAAAAACAGCTTCATGGTTAAGAGAACGTGTGCTTCAACTTGGTCCAACTTTTATAAAACTTGGCCAATTAGTCTCATCAAGATCAGATTTATTTCCACATGAATTAGTTGATGAACTCGCCAAGTTACAGGTATAGCTTCACTTCTTTTCATATAACTTTTAGTGATTTCGCACTTCTTTTCATATAACTTTGTGATTCCTACAACATGCTGAAAGGTTATAATGTGGATTCTAATGTTCTATTATTATTATGGGCCTTATGGCAATTAATTGATTCAGGACAGAGTACCAGCCTTCTCATCAGCAAAAGCAAAAGGTTTTATTGAGAAAGAACTAGGAGCTCCGATTGATGTACTCTTCAGGGAATTTGAAGAACAACCTATTGCAGCTGCTAGTCTTGGTCAGGTGAAGCCTATATTTATAACTGGATTTTTAATTCTGGATAACTTAGTTCAGTTCACTATCTTTTCTCTTGATATGGACCTCATGAAGATTCTTGTTTAGGTACATCGTGCAATATTGCATAATGGAGAGAAAGTAATCGTTAAAGTTCAAAGACCTGGTTTGAAGAAACTATTTGACATTGATTTACGTGAGAGCACCTCTTACATAATAATACAATAGAAACATTATTGTTGTTGTTGTTTTTTTGTTATTGTTATTGTTATTTTTGTGTTTTTTACGGTGATTCAATCATAAACTCTTTTCTCCAGGAAATTTAAAGTTAGTTGCAGAGTATTTTCAAAGAAGTGAAACTCTCGGTGGTCCTACAAAGGATTGGATAGGTATCTATAATGAATGTGAAAAGTAAGTATTCATCATTCATCAATTATCACCATTATCACAGTTATAAAATTTGCATATTATTGTGAATAATATGAAATGGAAGAAAAAGAAGAAAATTGTGTTTATTTTTGTATTTTTGTCATGTTGTCCTGAGGTGATTAGTTATTTTTCTGGTTGCAATGTCTTTGCAGGATTTTATACCAGGAGATCGATTATATAAATGAAGGGAAAAATGCTGATAAATTTCGTCGAGATTTCGTAATATAAAGTGGGTCCGAGTGCCTGTATGTATCTTCCTTGATTCTTCATTAATCGTCAAAACTTTAAAATAAGGCTTGGTTATATTTCGGTTTGTATTAGTTTACAGAGAACTTAAGGAAAAATTAAAAAAACAAACAAACTATCACATAAATCTCTATCTAATTTGATACCATGCAGCAAGTATTCTGGGATTATACTGCAACCAAGGTGCTGACATTGGAGTATGTTCCAGGTTTCAATCTGATCTCTGTTACTTGTCATAATTATGCGATCTATTACTTAAAAAGTTAGTGCATTCCAAATATGTGTTAAACAGGCATTAAAATCAACAATTTAGATGGGATAAAACAAAGGGGTTATAGTCGATCTCTCATCTCTTCACGTGCCATTGAATCATACTTGATTCAGGTTTAGAACCTATCTCTATAATCATGATTTTAGTTTATTTTATTAGATGTTATTGAATGTGTGGTCTATGCAGATACTGAAAACAGGCTTCTTTCATGCCGATCCTCATCCTGGAAATCTTGCTATTGATGCGGATGAATCATTAATCTACTATGATTTTGGTATGATGGGGGAGATTAAGTCACTCACCAGAGAAAGATTGATGGATCTTTTTTATGCCATTTATGAAAAAGATGCAAAAAAGGTCTGGAATTTCGTTTCATGCTTTCTTATACCATAGAGTAATGAAAACACAATCTAGCTTTTTACCTTCACATTGTGAAAAACTTTTAATAAATCAAAAACAAACAATAAGGGTATTTGGACTAGCTAAATTTTTTACTTTATATCATGCAGGTTATGAACAGTTTGATAACCCTTGGAGCGCTTCAACCTACTGGAGACATGTCATCGGTACGCAAAATATATTTTTTTCCATATGAATTTTACCATATTAGATTAAATCCTGCACGTCTGTTCATCATACCTGATTCTAGATTTCAATGGTAGGTGAGAAGATCTATTCAGTTCTTTTTGGATAATTCACTAAATCAGTCAGCAGATCAAGAGCAAACCTTGGCTGCAATAGGAGAGGTATGCGTTTTATACACAGTTAAGAGTACCTTTTTTACATATATTATTTGGATTTATTTTCATTCCTGAGAACCTCATTATTTGCCTGCAGGACTTATTTTCTATAGCAACAGATCAACCTTTTCGGTTTCCTTCCACCTTCGCCTTTTAATCAGGGCATTTTCCACTCTTGAAGGTGAGCATGAATTATGTATGTACGTACGTACGTATGTGTGTATGTCTTGTATGTGTGCGCACACTGGCCTGTGTGTTTCTGTTGATGTAGTGTGATTCTGTCTTTATGTGCATTGGATGTATGTATCATGTATGGATGGATGTATGTATGTTATAAATGCACTTATGTCTCCTTCCAGGAGTTGGCTACTCACTGGATCCAAATTTTCATTTATCAAGATTGCCGCACCTTACGCACAGGTTAGTTATCTTGACATGTTCCAATCATACACAAGTTTAAGCCAAAAAAGAACACATTTTTTGAGTCCCTTTGTGATCAGATTCTTGAATCACCCAAAATTTCTTACAGGAGCTGTTAGACCTCAAACAACAGCAGCCCAGTGGAACACAACTAGTTGCTGAAATGCAAAAACAAGCTGATGACGTAAAGCAAATTCAACAAATTTAATCCTTAAATTTGTAAAAATAATTATCATATTATATGCTAAAAGAAGTATTTAACCAACTTTCAGGCAAGATCAAACACCATGTCAATGCCTTACAGAGTTCAAAGGATAGAAGAGTTTGTTAAACAACTAGAAGTAGGAGACCTTAAACTTCGTGTTAGAGTTCTCGAGGTAATTTATTTCTTTATTTTTGTATGTCTTTTACAGCACCGTTATTTTATTTTCTTTTTGCAATCATTTTGATGTGTTTTCATATGCATAAGTCCGAGAGAGCAGCTCGGAAGGCGACAATATTGCAAATGGCAACCCTGCACACAGTTATAGCAGGTACTCTCGTAAATATCGGTGTCACAGTTAGCACACAAGGCAGCCAACTTATAGCAAGGATTTCATTTGTTGCTGCAGGTGATTGATTCTAGTTTTATGTGCATTTCCTTCATGCTGCATATTATATATTTTCTTTGATGGGCATTAACAAACTTCATGAATGTAGGTATTTTCGTAATACTGCTCATAAGGTCCATGCAAAGGGTGAAGAATCTTGACAAAATTGAAAAGATGATTTAACTTTAGAAACTCAATTTAGGCTCCACATTTTAAGTCCCTAAATAGCATATTTTTATAACCAATATGTGTTAATTTTTTTATACACAACTGTATAGGGAAATGAACTAAAGCTCAACTGCAAATGAATGCAATGTATTTATATGTTTGGAAGTTTCTCTTTCTGTAACTTCAGTTTAATCTTTGTGATGTTGGTTAACATGGTTCTCATATGATAACCATAATCAAATCCAGTTAATCTCATCAATAACCTGTAATCTTGGTGATGTTGGTTCGCATAATCATCTAAAAATAAGATATTTTTATGAGTTGTGGAGTCTTTTTTTCCATGTTCTCATCTTAGTAAAATGTGCTTCTTTTGGGTTTGATAATGTGATAAACGTGATATTTGAGGTGGCATTTTGACTTGTTACGGGTAACCGGGTAGGCGTTACGAGTAACCGGTAGGCGTTACGAAATGGGTTTTTAGATATCTATCACTACATCACCCCTTGAAAGTTAGGTTTGAACTTAGAAACCTTACGAAATGGGCTTTTAATGTATTTAACCTTTTAAATATGTTGTAATGCATGTAACCTTTTAAATAGCATTATTATAATTAAGATTATTTTTCTAATCATATAGGTTTTGCAATCATGTTTAACACAAATTATTACTAGAAGTCTCAAAAATATGAACAAAGATTGTATGTGGATCACCCCAACTTATTTAAAAAAGCCCAAGATCTATTTTAATATGTTTATGAACTAAACAAAAACTGAATTCAAAAGACTAGTCTGATAGATGAGTCAACTCATTTGGCCTATAACCCCCCATTTTTCACATACAACCGATGCGAGACAGGTTTCATACCTTGCAATGATTCAATCCACAACATGCGCTCCTCCTTAAGGGCTAATGTCCTCGTTGGTCACGGTTGGCTCTCTTTAGAGCCACCACTTCGGGGGCCTCTCTTTAGGTCACCACTCCGAGTTTGACTCTCATCATATTGTAACGGACCAAACAAAAAAACTCAACCCAAAAATCTTAAGTTTCACTCTGCTCCCACTATTATAAACCAAACAAGAGAACTCAACCCAAACTAATCTGATGTATTGTTACGAATCAAACAAAGAGACTTAACTCAAAAGATGGGTGATGGAACCCATTTGACCTATTACCTCAAATCAACTGTCAATACAACTAATGTTAGATAAGTCTAACACCTTATAATGGTCCAGTTCATAACATGTTACGCAATTCGTCTGATGAGCCCATTTACTACCTCTTCTTAAATTTGTATAAAAGGAGCAAGATTTTTTTTTTCAAATAATTTTATATATTTGGTATAAAACATCGAATTTTTTTTTCAAATTCCAATACTAATTTAAAATGTTTGGGAAAGGGTCTTTTTAATCAAACGATCATGAATATGAAAATTTGGAAGTTGGTTGTCAATGAAGAAAGCATGTTTCATGTTTATTCAACGTATTTTGTTTTTCAATTTGTTCCAACTGTTATTACCGACTGCGTTTTCATTAGTTGACCAAATAATTTTAAAAGTTGTAATATTTATAAAAACTTTATCTGTTTAGTTTATAACATCTGTAAGTCATATAAAGATAATTTCAAGAGATATGCATATTTCACGCTATCATTAAAATTCATTTTAAACACCTTTCACTTCTCCTTAGATTTGATACGTCTCAGATTTCAGATTTGATGTATGCTCGTTGTTGACTTGAATTTCAAACCTTGACTTGTTCGTTTTCTTATGACTTGAACGATCGAATTACGCATCCATTGAACTCTCTTTAACACATTTTATTGTTGTCTAAAATAATAAGATTACACTAATAATATATATAAACTATGCACACGCCAAGGGAAAGTATTTTTAGGGCAATAAAAGTCAAGAAGTGGCATCAATAACTTGAATTAAAGGGTCCAAAATTGACAAGGGTGTGAGATGCCTCCTGTCAAACACATTAAATCAAACATTTTTGTGGATCCCATTTACAACATATTTAATCCTACATAATAACAATAACAAAGTAAATAACAATGAAAAATTAAGTTGGGTT